>JAKSZP010011003.1:0-68748 GCA_022478985.1 Massospora cicadina
ATTCCTCCTCAAGATACTCTAGATGCCTTTAGTGGGAATTTATACCCTTATCTGCCTATCTTGATCCACGCTCAGAGCCTAGTTTACGGCCTTTCTTCTGGTGACACTTACTCAGCAGCAATTCCCGTTTTAGCTCAGCTTCTCCTCTAAGGATCCTCAATACTTACTCTTTATCCTTCTAAAATAATCTTCAATTAAAACACACAGCAAAAAAATTCTTTAAGATGTATAGAACCAGTTGTGATTTCTGCTATTTTTTGGTCTTTATTAATTTTAAATTCTCAGGGGGATTTATATAGGGAATTTGGCGCCCACCCTTTGTTGGCGCCTCAGCCTTGAAAAGGCAGCCATTGCCATTAAATTACCCTTTGTGTTTTCACCAGTGATGGTCTTCCCAGTCCTGGTTTGGATTCCTTTGTCGGACATCTTTGAGACCTAAAATGGAAAGATTCAGAATATAGTGTCCTAATGTTTTTCTCTTGATCTCGGTGAACCAAAAATACTTGGCGAGTGACTAGCTTAGGTAATGGGACTTGTAACCCATTAAGGCCGGTCGCAAACCAAATTATTGGTTCGCTAGTTGCAGGCAGCATCATTCACTTTGCAACTTGCTCCTTAAATTTCTAATTGAGTGGTGAAACTTGATTGATCCCAGTCAGTACACCTGATAGTTAATCATTGATCAACTATCAGATGCTCCCATTTTGTCAGCAACACTGCCCAACGAGATCTTAAGCATTCACCCATATCAATCCCTGATGGATCTGAATCAGGCGAATTACCTAAAATCTTGAACAGAATTAACCTGAAATTGGAGTCAACTGATATCCAATTCACTCACTATATGGAATTATTCCCTAGCAATATATTTAATCTAGATAGCTGGAAATGTGGGTAAAAATCTACCACATCCCCCTTTTGCCTAGATTTCCAGCGTGAATAGGATTAGGACAGGAGGATACTGCCTCAGACATCAGGTTGAATATCTATTGGGTTCTAGCAGAGCACCTTTAATATGCACTCAACGCTGCTTAGGACAACCTTCAGCGTGCGGTTCTCTTTCTCTTCCTCCTTGCTACTGCCTACTAAGAGCATGGTACCCATGACCTTCTGTTGTGCTGGTCTAATCAATTTACTCATGACAATACTTATCACAGGATCCAGTTTTCCCATTCAGGGCATATGACCTGCTGTCATATTCAAGATTCTTAGTCTGGCGTCATTGATTTCCTGATTGACCTCATCATCCTTGACATGAGATTCTTACTGTAATTGTTGATTTTATATTGCGATTAAGAGTGCTCATTTATAATCAATCTTGTTATTTTCTTGTAATTACTTCTTGGCTCAATCCATCCTTAATCCTTCTCTAAAGAGCTTATCTCATTAATTTTGAGACTAATTTCTCTGAAATTTGAGCTTAATTGGTTTTGGAATGCATAATGTCGGCTATTATAAAAGTCTGACATCCCCCCTGTCCAACTCATATGTTAAATTTGGAATCTTGGAACCAACAACTTCTCAACAGTATGTCTGATAAAGATGTTTGGCTCTTCCAACTGAAGAGTTAATCTGCGTGTAAGAACCTCTTCTATGTCCTCCTAGGACTTATACTCCCAGTAAAGTACCCATGGCCAGTCCAGCCATGGAATCACCAGAAATGGTATCCAAACCTAATGAAGCCAGACAATAAATCGTATCAAATAACTTGTGACCAATCCTCCCTCTATTGTCAATTACTAAGCTATACTTTGAAACACTCCTGGATAGCTTCATTCTCTGATTATCCTAAAGTCATCATAAAACCTCCTAAAATAATGCCCTACATTCTTGATCGATCATTCCTGTCTGAATTAGACTTGCTTCTAGAGTTCCTTTTTTGACTCAGCCAGTTTTACAAACCAACTGTTCTGTCAACTGAACTAGCCATCAGAAACTGAAACATTTTGAACTCACCTATGCAGAATTAATGATTCAAGTAACCAAGGACCTATCTATAGCTCTGAAACCCTCCAATCTCATAAAAATCCTAGATTGAGACGTTGCAGCCTATGCTCTTTTCTTTTCAAGCCAAGTTCTTTGTAGTTGGGCCGCAAAGCTTCCAGCGTCTTAGCTTCCATCGCTCATTCTGTTATTACTTCAAAGAAGCTCATAATCAGTATTTTAGGATGCTATCCGCTCACTGCATGACTATCTCATTTATAGATCATCCCATTGGTACCTTCCCTTAATGACTTTGGTTGGGGAATTATTTGGCAACACCTACTAACTATCCCTTGCTTGATGCTGGCTCATACGTCCATTGTTCTTAATAAAGCCTGTTGGCAAGCGCTTAAGACCAATCTTCCAGCTCTGGGGCCATATCAGGATTACTCAGGGTTATTCACCAACTGCCTCTTCTTGTTCTGCTGCTTCCCTCCTTGCTCTGGGGTATCACATTTGGTAAATAACAACATTTCCATCTCACTTCCCCTAGTCACATTCTCTCAGGGATCAGCCACCACTCAATGAAATTGGCTTTGAGTAAGTCTAGCCCTTGCTAGCATCTGATCTCACATAGATTTTGATGGTTTGTTTACTCCTACTTTAAACCATCATCCCTCCCCCAAGAGGCAACATAAGCCGTTTTATCCCCAAGTCTAGGACAAATAATAAAATTAAAAAAATATATTTTTCCATGCATTTTTACTAATTTTTACCATTATAGTTTATCATTCTTTAATTTTGGTCTTCTTTTTTATATGAAATATGACCTTCACTTAGTTCATTAGTCCATCTTTTTTTATTTATTCTCAAACTAGCTCCAAGGTAAACTTAGACCTACCAGTTTTCTATGGTTCAGAGGTCTTATATCCTAAGAATAAACCATCTAGTTTGGTTCAGAGGTCCTTTTTTGAACTTAACCAAATCATCAGTACATAACCATCTCAATGGTTCAGCTGTCCTTTGGGAACACTATTTTTATTAATTTTTCATTAATCCACTGCTTTAAATATTTATAATGGACTCAATTAACAATCCTTTAATCCAAGAGATTTTATGGAATAGCGTCTAACACCATATTGGCGATAATCTCTAATGGACATGACCACAATGCATCAAACTTGTTTCTTCTCCCAAAGCTATATCGTATCACAATAGTCAACTCCTTCACCTATTTAGGATTCTGATAAGGCTGATTTGTTTTATTTTTTGAAGTTTTTGCTTTGATCCTACTCTTCAAGGTCATATAAAATGCTTGCAATTGCAACTTGCTCAGGATATATGAAAATTGGATCATGTACTGCTCAGCACTCATACCCAATTTTGGTTCCACCACCAAACTATAAAATTGGCAGCAATGCAGCCTTTCTTCCATATATTATCTCAAATGGCAATTTTCTGTTGCAATATGATGACTTATGTTGTATGCAAATATCATTGAACTAAGGTACATTCCCCATGTGGAAATTTTTCCTGCAACCAGCTTCCTCAGTGTCATGGCCAGAATTTCATTGACCTGTTATACCAGTCATACATCTCCAGACATCTTAGTTACTAACATGACTCCTTGGATCCCCATTATTTCATTTAATCTTGGAATTACATGATATGTGAAATTCATTCCATTGTCGCTCAACAAGACTTGCAGGCATCCATGTCAGTATACCACTTGATCCAGGATAAACCTTGCAGTGCTTGTAAGATCTACTTTCGCCAAAGCCTATAATTCAACCCCTCTCATAAAATGGTCAATTGCAACTATAATGAATTTAACACCCCATTTACTCATGGTTAATGGTCCCATCACATTGATGGACACCATATGTCAGGAAAATACAGGGCAGACAGTTGATATGCAGTCGTGTTCTTGTGAGGCTTGTGCAACTGGCACACCACACAACAAGCCAGATAATCTGCTACATCTTAGTTGATGGACTCTCAGTAGTATTACTGGTGAACGTGATTGGTCATCTATCATAGGCCTCCTTGCCTGACAACCTTATATACAGCTTGAACGATAGTCGCTCATTCTGACAGATTTTGAAATAGTAATCATTTTCCATCAATCATCTTAGAAACTTGTTCATTTATGCTCTTAATGTTTTCCATTGCTTTTCAAAGCCCAAATTGGATTTCTTTGGGCTCATTTCTGATTTACTTTTTCGATAATTCTCTGGAATAGCCCAACTGCTAGTTGGTATACTAATTAGACCATGAGTAACCTTAATATACCATCTGCATTCTGATGAGAAGCTTCAGCTCAATGGAATATCTCATAATCATAATCCTGTAGCTTTAATGCCAATTGGCCAGTCTTCCTTCTGGTTTTCCTAATTTGTGTAGCCAACGCAACTAGGAGTGGTCCATCTCCACTTAAAAGTGCATTCATGAATATACACCTGAAACTGTTTACATGTGTAAATTACCACAAGGTATTCATGCTCAGTCATGATGTGATACCTCTCAGCTGCAGAGATTTTCCAGCTCACATACGTTACTGGATGTTCGTCCCTGAGTTCATCCACTTGGCTCAGGATTGCGCCAATTACCATTAACAAATACATCAGTATGTATTATAAATTATCGATCAAAATTTGGATATTTTATTGGAGTATCTAATAAATACCAGCTTAACTCATTGAAAGAAATCTGATCTTCTTCATTCCAAATGAATCCATTTTTCAGATACTTCAGAAAATGAATTAGGGGCTTAAGCGATTTTGTAAAATCACATATGAATCTTCAATAAAAATCCAACCATTCCAAGGAATACTTGGATGTTTTGGACAATTTACAGAACAACAATTTGCTCTATGGACCCAAATTTATGGGGTTGTGGCTGCAAATCACTAGAGTTGATAACAAATCTTAGATTTCCAACACTTTCTTGAAGAAGTGACACTTCCATGTCTTAATCTTCAAGTTAGCCATGGACAGTCACTTAAAGACTTCTTCTATGTAGTGTAAATGGTTAGTAGATGTCCTACTGAACATATTTATATTGTCCAAGTACACCAGGACGCATGACAGCTTCAGGTCATTCAATATGTCTTCCGTGGCCTCCTGGAACATCGCAGGCGCATTGCATAGGCCTTGGGGCATCCTCATTGAATTATACAGCCCCTGCGTGGTGATAATTGTGCATTTCTCATGATCTTCCATTGGCAAATTGATACGCCTATATCCAATGTTAATCCATTGTGGAGAAATACTTCACTTCTTCCAATAGATCTAGCACATTGTCGATTTGTGGTAGTGGATACAAACTCTTTTTGTAATATTTCAGCTTTTAATAATCAATCACCACCCAATTAGAGCCATCCTCTTACTTCACAATTAGAATATAGTTCTCTAAGGGACTCAATGACGGAAATAGAAGCCCATGCTTCAATAGTTTACTGATTTCTTCCTCCACTACTGCTTAAGCTGCCTTTGAATGTCGAATTAGTCTCATTTTTATCTGAAAGTTTTCCCTAATGTCAACTTTGTGGATTACATTTCTAGCGCATCCCAAATAGTGATGTTCTAAGCTAATACTTCCCAATACTTGTAAAAAATTGAGCACTTCCTCCTGCTGTCTTTCCTTCAGATCATCGAGTTGCTCTCTATTACCAAATAGATTGATAATTTTGGTCACCCTGCCAATTATTCCATTTCATTAAGGGTTTTAAAATCTTAAAATTTTCTCAATTATGCCGTTGAGATTAGATGAACAAATGCAATGATCTGATTCTTCTCAATCTTAACCAGTTTCCTAATTAAAATCGCCAGGATATCTCTAAATTTTTCCATGAACCAGCATAATTATTCTAGGAGCCACCCAAAGCTCTACTATGGACTTCTTATAAGGTCTTCCGACTTCTCCATACAGCAGCTCAGGTATCTCCAATGTCAATCATGTATTGACTATACTCAGTGATCCCAGAAGTATGGTTCTTGAACTTTTTATCCTCAACAAAATATCCCAACTCTAGGATTTCTGTTGGCATTTCTCACCGCTTTTGGCCAACTAATTGGTAAAAAATTGGGACAATGCCATCATTGCAGATCATATTGATTGAGTTATTCCTCTGAGTCAGTAGAGATTCCACATCTCTTTGATAAAACAAAGGCAAGGTCTGACCTAATATGGTCAACTTACTATCCTTGAGGTAATATTTAACTCCATAGTTTTGTAGAAACTTCATCCCAATCATAATATTGTTGCTTTGGTTTGCCAAAGCTATTACATGGTCAGATACCACTAAAAAACCAAATTGTAGTGGCAGAGCGCTATACGCTTCACAGGAAATGGTGGTATTTGGCCTGGCTGTCCTATATTCTTTCTTGTGTTCTAAAGCGGGTGAGATCATCATCTTGACTACCAGCTTGGTCAAGACAATATTTATAGGCGCTCCATTGTCAACTATTGCCCGCACCCATAATCAGTTGACCAGTATATTTATATATGTACACTTGTAATATTGTAAAATATTACTTAATGAGTGTATAGCAGCATTATTTTCCATATTGAGGGTTTGAATTATTTGCACTGATAAATCAGGAAACGATTCCTTGATTGCATAAGGGGGATAGACAGGTTTGCCTCATCTAATTTGACCATGGTCAATCTAACCAGATTC
The DNA here is from genome assembly GCA_022478985.1 of Massospora cicadina. Lineage (NCBI taxonomy): Eukaryota > Fungi > Entomophthoromycota > Entomophthoromycetes > Entomophthorales > Entomophthoraceae > Massospora > Massospora cicadina. The sequence continues at coordinate 6,606 of JAKSZP010011003.1, forward strand.
TCTGCAGCTCAAATCTTGTCCACCAGTCGTTGTGCATATGGCTGAGCAACTTCCTTTATTTCAGGGTCATTACCCTTCGTTCCAAATCTGGTTACTGCATTAACATCTAAATTGACCAATTGATATTGTTGATCCTGCACATCATCATCAACAAACAGATCACTAATGTCATTTTTTTCTTGAAAGATATCAGGGGGAACGGGTTTTTCTGAAGCTCTAGACTGTTCCCCAGCTAGGCCGCGGGCCCTTTTACAAAATCCTATGCATATTTGGACTCTTTTACTTGGACCACATTGATCTGTTCCTTCGTCTTCTTGCAGCGAACATTGAAGTGTCCTCTTCCTCCAAACTAATAACAATGTTTATCTTTATTACTGATCCACTTTAAACTATTTGGCTTATTCCCTGGCACAGCTTTAATTAGACTCCTTAGCACCCTCAGTCCCTTTTGTAGGATATGAATTTTATACTGGACTCATTTGAAACTTCTATAAGGGACATCAAATATAGCTCCTAATATTTTTCAAATGATCCACCATCTACAAGGTGGTAATATCAGTTGTGAACATAAAATACATCATTTGGTGTAAATTGCAATAGGTCTGAAGGGATTCTTGCAACATGATTCATGCATCAAAATCATCCAGTACTTTTGCTCTGACCAAAATCTGTTATTCTTAGTAGAAATGATTGGAAAAACTCGCTAAGAATTAATCCTTCTGAAATAAAATTCCCATGAATTATTGCTTGCGCTTTGACATGTGCAAGGGACTTCCAAATTCTTTCATGATGGATTTAGCCTCTGAGTATAACCAGCTTTCCCCCTCTAGATGGGGTAACACAAGGTTCTGACAATTACTTTCTAAACAGTTTATCACCATCAAAGTCTTTTGACAATCACTGTAACTGAACATTGTCATGTCAAATAATCGGAAAAACGCAAAGGCATTATCCTGATGAAATGTAGCTAATTTTGTCATAGCTCAAAATCCTCCAAAGTTTCTCTAGCCACCACTCTTGATTTAGCTACTTTGAATAACTTGAGGAGGTTTTTTGGGAGTCATCTCAAAAAATCTATAAACGCAGTCAGCATATTTTGTGGAAAAGTCACATTATAACTTGAGTTCTTGGTTCCTCTCTTTGGCATGTCAGTCACCACATAGTGCTCACATTCACATTTATGAGCCTTTAACTCATCCACCTGCTTCATCAGCTACTCTATATCTGCGCTGAATGATTATAAATTAAATTTATTCTGCTTCACATTTCTTTTTCAAGAATTAAAATTTCTTGAACTAAATCTTTTTCCTTCTTTCTTTAATTATTTTACTTTTCTTAGTAACTCATTGCCAAAATTAGATAAATCTTTGACTCATTCCTCAATATTGGTAACTCTCTTCTCCAAGGCAGCAAATTATAGATGATCTGCAGAATTCAAGGCGTCCTTGTTGATGCTTGCCAACTCAGTCAAGAGTTTTCTTAACTCATCATTGTATGACATCTTGTACTAGTGTAACCTAGTAAACTACAACCCATGTAATGGGCACCAATTGTTAAAATCTAGGGGCTTATCTGCTTGTTCACAAATATTAACCCTTAGATTGATAACTTGCGCATGTTAGGTTTGTGCACCAATCATTTTGTCTGATGATATATGATATAATTGGTTATAGTATGAAGACTAATATCCGTAGTTGATTAGATAACCAGTGTTGGTCTATACTTGACCAGTAGTCCTCCTTGAGATACTTTAGATGTCTTCAGTAGGGATTTATACAATTATCAGCCTAACTTGATCCACACTCAGATCCCTAGTTTACAGCCTTTCTTCTGATGACAAAAAAATATGCAGAAATTTTCATATTAGCTCATCTTCTCTTCTAAGGATCCTTGATCCTTACTCTTTATCCTTCTAAAGAGTTCCCATTTTTAAGCACACAGCAATAATTTCATTATAAAAGAAAAAAACATTCTGCTTTTTTGGTCTTTGTTAAGTGAATTATCAGGGGAATTTATAGAGGGAATTCAGCACCCAAACTCAGTTGGCGCCTCAGCCTTGAAACGGCAGCCATTGCCATTGAATTACCCTTCGTTGTATCACCAGCGAAATCTTCTCCATCCTGGTTAAAATCCCTTTGTTGTACATCCTTATAACCTAAAAATGGAAAGAGTTAGAAAACGTGTCCCTAACGTTTGCCAATTGATCCTAGAGAACCAACCATATTTGGCAAGCGACCTGCTTAGGTAATGGGATTTATTACCCATTATGGTAGATCACAAACCAAATGATCAATTATCTAGTTGCAGGTGACATCACTCAACTAGCAACTTTCTCCTTAAATTCCCAATTGGTCAGTGATGAACCCTGACTGATCCCAATTAAGACACCTGATAGTTAATCATTGATCAACTATAAGATGCCACAATTTTTGTTGGCAACTCTTCCCAACAAGATCTTAATCATTCACCCGGACAATCCATGACAATCTGAACCAAGCGAATTAACTAAAATCCTAAACATTAAAAACCTGAAATTTGGGTCACCCAATATCCAATTTACTCTCTATATGGAATTATTCCCTAACAGTACAAGGGTAATCTAGTCGGCTGGAAATGTGGTAAAAACCTTAGCACCATGTTATAAACAAAGCCCAAGAAGGAGGAAAAACTAAGCTACAACTGCTGCAAGAAGAACAACTCTACCAATTTTTTTATGTTTCAAGAAGAGCTCTGCCCTTTCTGAGCAATGAAAAGTTTGTTAAGCTTTTGGGTAGGTACCTCTTTTGTACCTCCTTAAAGTAGTTGAGATCAAACCATTCCCAATCGCTCACCTTACTTGCATAGGAAATGAGCCTGAGATGAATCAGAAGGGGGTCATGTTATTCAAGTATTACATTTTATGTTCACCCTCTGAGCTTAGCTTTCCATACTATTTGATCGCTGAAATCTTGACAACGCTTAGGTTCTTTAAGTCAACTACCTCAGTCTGGTTATAGGCTGACTTCAGATAATTGATAGAGCCAGTGATACTGATCAGTATTTACCCTGTTTTTCCAACCCATCTCAAATGTCCACAGTCTGCTAAAGTTCAAAAAGAAGTATCCTGAGACTTTGAAAAAGCTCAATGCAATGTTCCTCCTCAAGGAAGTGTTAGCTCTTCCAACTTTTTTTGGAGAAACCATCACCAAAGTGGAAGTTTTTATTTAAAAAAGATTCGCGTTATGGCTATCTTAGTTATGGGATCACCTATCAACGTTGTTTCATAGCGCCTCATCAATAAGATCAAGATCACTCCAAATTTTTCTACGCTCAAAAGTACATTATTGCCAGTCTGGACAACATCAAGGCAATATGTACATACTCAATTATCTCAATCAAAGGTGGCAAATTATTATTTTCAGCTCCCGCCTGTAACAGATCAGTTGGTACCTGATCTGTACATTGCTATGGATCAGTTAGTACTAGATCCATATAGAAAATTTATAAGAAAAAACCTGAATAAGGGAGAATCGGAGCAAGGGAAATTTGACGGACCAAAAACAAAATGCATCTGAGTCAATATGATGTCGAATTTATGAGCGTTTTGGATGATGTTTCTGTGGGGAATGGAATCTTCACCTGAGATGTATGGGATGGTTCAGGAGAGCTTGGCATAGTGGAAAGCCTATTTTATATTTGCAAATGCACTATATATTTGAGGATAGGCTGGCTTGAATAGCCAGTTGAGTCTTCTATGATAAATCCTAAAATCAAATAAAGATTTGTTGGCGGAATCAAATGAGTATTTTATTTTAATATATAATAATCAGATTGGAAGATATGGGCTCCAATAGCGGGCATGGTGTGGTGTTGGCGTGCCACTCGGTATCCTCCTACAGCATGTAGACAGGGATCTGAGGACATGTGGCAATGGCGAAACTTGGCGGATGGGTTTGGGGATTGGCTCTAGTGGGTCAGTCCCTAGTGGAGTCAGTAATGTGGCTTTTACTTCCCAATTCCCTTGTGGGATATTGGTGAGAACTCATTTGTGAAACCGCCATTGCCTTGATCACAGTCAATATGATAATCTCATCAGGATGCAATATAGTATCAAATATGAAGGTTTTTCAATTTAAAAAAAGGATACTTATAACTCCTCACATATGAATTTCTCCTTGTATTGAATAAAGATTTCAGTAATAAGGGTTAATCTTATTTGTCTGAGTACCCTGTTTCTGCTTTATTTTTAGCAGTAGTGGTGCCCAACCCAAAAGGGGGAGCCTCCACGCATATTAATTTGTAAATGGGCCAAACAAAGGGATTATTAGATATAAAAAAATTCCTAATATGCACCTCAGCTAATAGCCTAGAAAGCCATATCAGAAGGCGAGGAAGCTTTAGGGAAACTTTTTTCTGGCGCCCTCTTTAGCTGGCAGACCATGTCAGACAGCATCAGGGCGGGAGCATTAGTGACATGGGGCATAAGGAGGTATAGTTGTGGGTTTTCTTTGTTTATGAAGTCAGTGGTTTCTATTGCCTCAACGTATTGAGAAAGTTGATGCCCAGCAAAAGTGATGAGAGCTGCCACACAAGTGAAAGACTTGATGCACTGGCGGTTTTCATGATAATTGGGGTTAAAAAGAGAAGTTTTTGCCATGTCAATGCAAGTGCAACTCACACCAAAAAGCGAGCTCCTTAATTTCTTACTTTGTAACTTCCTCAAAAGCATGGGGAAAATTAGGGATAGAAATACCCTCAACAAGGGGTTCCATCGCCCCATGAAGTTGCTGGCGAAAAAGAGTGTTGGAAAGGGCAGCTGCAGCCTCAACTACCTTTTTATATCTTATTTCTATAAAATGGAAACCATTTAGAGGGTGAAAATGGTGGTGTCATGATTCAGGAGGATCAACGAAAATTCCCCAAAGCAAAATCAAGCTTGACATGGTATGACATTCATTCTCATCAATCCATTTGAGAGCCTCAAATGGATTAGATTCAGCCAGCACTGGGCCTGCCTCAGGATTGAGGCATTGCAGAAGCTGATTGGCCACATGCCAATGATCATGACAGCTCAGCTCAAACTGAGTCAGCCATCAACTCAGGAGTAGGTATCTGGTCAAATTTTTTTCTTTTTTTATTTTTTAAATTTTGATTGGCTGCCATCTTAGAAGTGGCGCCAGAATTTGCCGTGGCTGGGGGTGGGAGGACTGAGCCCCATTCAAAAAATTAAGCCAAACTGTTCACCAACCTGGCAACAGAGGGAGGAGCGGCAGAAGTATTGGAGACAGAAGTCATAGGGCACTTGTTCTTTGAGTGATCAATCCTGTAGCATAAGGTACAAAAAGCAGGGTTGTTCTTGATGCGCACCCAGAATAGGTGATCAGTGGCAGATCTGATCACTGTGAAAGGGGGAATTGCGAGATGAGTTTCACAATAAAATGGGCAGATCATCGCAAAGGCGTGCAGCCCTGATATATGATCTGCTCCATTTGGAACCGCAAATTGCAACATAGGGTCTGTGCTGTAAAAAGCTAAACCCTCTGTGAGCTCGAGGTGGAGGCGTTTGGGAGAAAGGTAGGAAGGCAACCTGGCAAACTGGACCACCAGTTTGTCCTCATCTGGGAGCTGAGTTCAAATGGTTGGGAGGGGGATTTTTTATAAATTAATTGCAGCTTAGCTGCTGCAATTGCATCAGCCTTGGAATGGAAACTAAGGTCAAAGTACCTCTTAAATGGGCGGAAATCAATGAAGCCCGCAGATTTAAACACCTTTGTGGCCATCTCAATGATGGCCGCAATTGCATATGAAAAAGGTTCCCATATTCTACCAAGAGTCCTAAACGAAAATTGCTTCATGGGAGCACTAAAGGGCTCCAGAGCACTTCCTGGGAACTTGTGAGATGATGGGCCAAGTCCCAATGGGGAAATAACACCCAGTAGTGTTTAAAGACTAGCAGAGCCAGCCCAGGCGTGCTTTGGCGGTATTAAAAGACGCCAGATGGTGGCGCACCACCTCCCCAAGCTGGGCAGCAGGCATTGATGGCATCAACATTGGTAAGCTTTGGCTTGATCTAGCAGTCGTTTTTTGTATTTTTAAATAAAATCCAAATTTTGCTCTTAATATGTTATGCAAAAGAAAGATATTGGCAGCCCCGTTTCTGCTTTACCTTTGCAATAATAACCTCTGGAAGAAACACATAAAAGCTATACAACTCAATAGATGCAGCAGAGTGTGTACCATTTTGTGCCACTTAGGAGTCAAAAATTTAATCAGGAGAACCTAAAGTAAAACTCACCAATATACCTTGCATATATCCCTAAACTGTTTACTGCACATTACTAGTGTCAATGGAGTAAGTAGAATTGAACCAAGGGTTTTAAAGGAGTCCTTGATCCAGACTATCAGCGCCTATTGAGCTACTAATTGGAAAGTTAACCAGAAATGATATCCTAGTCAAGAAGAATCAAGAAATTGGGAAAGGTCTATTTATTTTATTGACGAACTTGACAACCTCATTTTATTGGTACTCACTTTGATTTTTGCTACCCATATAAATTTAATTTGTGATATCCCACAAAGTCCAATTATCCAATAAGTTACTTAACGAGAAACATGAGAAAATGCATCAACTGCTTAAAGAAATTTATGGATGTTTTCTCCAAAAAAATGATGAATATGATCACATGAAAGTCTTGACACATAATTTTGACATAGGAGATTTAACCCTTAGTCACATCAAAACCATATAGGAAATTTGAAGGTAGAGGAGAAATACATGAAGACTGATCTCAAGCAATTATTGGATGCCAGCTTATTTGCGCCTTCCCAAAGTCTAAGGTCATCTCCACTGATACTCATAAAGAAGATGAACTGTTGTCACAGAATAGTGATGGATTTCCGAACCTAAACTTCCTCATTAAAAAGGACAGCTATTTAAATTAAGGTTTGACGATGCCCTGGCCTGAATATCTGGATCAAATTTCTTCTATGATATATACTTCTGCAAAGGTTATTGTCAGTTGGCTCTATGGTCAGAAGACCAAGAAGAATATGCGTTGATATGCATGGAAGGGGTTTTCCAACAAGACAGGCTACAAAAGGGATTATCTTGCTCCACCTCTTTTAAACAGGTGTTTGATCACATCATGCAAGATTTAAACTCAGCTGTGTAATTGTTTACCTAGATGACATAATGGTTTTTCTAAAATATTCACCAATCATCTAAAGAACCTCAAGTCAGTAATTAAATGACTGAGAGAGAATCATATCAAAATGAATACCTCAGAAGTGTACCAATCCAGCAGGACTTGAATTTAAGGAGATTTCATATTGCAGGCAGAAATCCATTCCTGTACAATAAGGTGAAGCAATCTCCAAGTACCTGAGCCAAAGAGCCTTTGAAACTTACATTTACTTTAAGTAAAGATGGGATATTACAATCAAATTATTGTTGACTTTACTCAACTTGCAAAACCTCTTGTCCAACTGCTTGCCAAAAAACACCCCTTTTATATGGTGGAGTAGAGAAGCGAACTGCATTTAAGTCAATGAAGAGTTTGCTGAAAAGATGACAAATCTTACAGTAAGACTATTGGAAGCCAGACATCCTGTTCACCAACACCTCCGAATTAGGCGTAGGTGCCATCCTTTTTTAACTGGATGATAATAGCATTGAACACCCAGTGTCATATTGTAGTAAACTCTTTCTAAAGCTGAGCAAAATTATAGCATCACAGAGAAAGAGTGCTTAGCCGTTCTCCTGGTTGTAAGACATTTCCACCCTTTTTTGTATAGTACAAACCTTACAGTTGTGACAGACCAAGTCTTCCTAAAATTGCAGCAAAGAATGAAAGTTCTAACAGTAAAACTACCCAAAAGGGCTCCTAAGCTTCAGCACTATGCATGAATATCATTCATTAAGCTATAACAGAACACGTGATAGTAGCTGGACTGACTTGACTGCCTTAATATACCTTGCCAATAGCAAAGATGAAAGGTTACATGACTTAATAATTAAGCCAGACTTTTGGGAGGACAAAGATGACTAGTTCAGAAGATGTTTAGATGACATGCTCGAAGATAAAGGTTCTTGAAGGATTACTTACAAGAAAGTCAGAATTGAATGGCTACCTTACTTGTAGCCTTCTGAATGGGTACCAGTTATAATGGAAGCCCACAATACTTTGGGCCATGGAGGAGACAGGAAAACTTACAAATATATCAAGAATCGCTACTATTGGGAAGGAATACTGGACTCTTAAGTGGAAGTCTTTGGTTTGAATCACTGTAAAAAGCTGAAGCCGCATAAGGCCAAGTACAAGTGTCAGCCCATGATCCCTCAGCAGCAGTTTCATACCATCAGTTTAGATGTCATAGGTCCACTACCCCAATCCACAGGAGAAAATTGATATATTATAGTAGAGATTGATAATTTAATGAAGTTGAATGAAGCAATTGCCATTCTTACTCAGACTGCTAAAGCTAATACTAACTTTTTCGTATCAAAACACATTTACTAGTCAGTGCTGCCTGCAGGTTCAAATAAGTGATAATGGGAAAAATTTTATGTTAAGTGTTGTGAGGATCTTAGCTACGAGCATTGGAACTCAACAATTATTTCAGCACCTTGTAACCAATTAGCTAACGAGTATGTAGAAAGAACTATAGGACATTAATCTCTAGATACTATGCAAGATGGCCACTACTGATCCAGTACACTAGACCAACGCCTCTTATGTGCATTGATGGCTTACTGGAAATGTGACAATTAAATTAAAATTCTCTCCCTTCAAAGCCTATAAGAAAGAGAATCTGGAATCCCAGCTCTATTAGCTTGAGAAGTTACCAGTTGTAAAAATTTACTTAGGATGGATTATCAGCTGTCAACCCAGTAACCTCTTTACTGCACAGGTCAAATAGCTCATGCACTTTGTCACGTTGTATAGAATGTATTGATTGATAATAGTATGGAGAATATTGTCTGTAGTTGATATTGAACTATTGTTTGGCCCAACGCTTGGCCAGTATTTCCGTTTAAATACTCTGTAAGTCATACTTGTAGGAATTCATTACCTATACTCTTGTCCACCCGATCTTTGTTAAGATACCTGGTGACAGTCTCTCTCAGCCTAACACACAGTCAGCAGCTATCCCTGATTGTGGTTCCTTTGTCTCTAGATCCCCTCTCAGATCTTTACTCTTCTCTCTGAAAGACTTCCAATTATTGCCTTCTGCAACAATATCCTTGAGATAGAACGACACAATAGAAGCTGATAGTCTAACTATAAACTGATTTATAATCTAACTGTAGATTATAATACTTTTGTAATAGTGTTTTTGCAGATAATGTTTTTTATTATAGTAAATCCTAGGGAATTATATAGTAGGTGATTCAGCTGTCTAACCCTCAGTTGACACCTCTTCAATGAAACGGCAGCCATTGCCATTGAATCACCCTTCCTCGTCTTGGAAGTGATGCTCTTCCCCATCCTGGCTAGGATTCTGTCATTGGACATCCTTGAGACCTCAAACGGAAAGAGTAAGAAAATGTGTCCCTAACGTTTTCCTCTTGATCCAAGCAAACCAACCATAAATAGCTAGCGACCTGCTTAGTTAATGGGACTTATTACCCATTATGGCAGGTCACTCACCAACTGATCAATTTTCTAGTTGCAGGTGGCATCACTCGCCTCGCAACTCACTATTTATTCCCAATCAGTCAGTGATGAAACCCAACCAATCTCAATTGGTACACCTGATAGTTAATCACTATCAGATGCCCCTATTTCGTTGGCAACTCCACCTAATGAGATCTTAAGTATTCATAAGGATCAATCCCCTATGGATATGACCAGGTGAATATCCCAAAATCCCCTGAACGTAGTTCCCCCCAAAACTCAGGCCAATCAATTTTCAATTCATTTCTCCTTAGGGAATTTTCCCCTAGCGATACCAGGTAATCTAGCAGGCTGGGAATATGGGCAAAAATCCCAACACATCCCCCCCTCTTACCTAGATTTCCAGCGATAAAAGGATTGGTACATGAGAACACCGCTTCAGATACCTGGTCAGGTGCTTCATTGGATCAAGAAGAGTACACTCATCAATACTCAATGCTGCTCTGGATGACCTTTGGCATATGGCATTCTTCCTCTTCCTCCTCGCTACTGCCTTCTCAGAGCGTAGTTCCCATGACTTTCTGTCATGCCAGGCTGATTGATTTACTTGTGACAATATTAGTCCCAGGAACCGTTTTTCCTCACATCAGGGTATATGACCACTGACTTTTTCAGGATTCTTGGTCTGGCGTCCTTGATTTCCTGATTTTCTCCTCGTCCTAGACAGAATACTCTTGCCATCGATGTTCATTTTGCAGCTTAATTAAGAATACTTATTTTTTATTCGCCTTGTTATTTTGCTCATAACATCTTGGTATAAGTCATTCTTAATTCTTCCCTTGGAGAGCTTATCTCATTAATTTTGAGAATAATTTCCCCAAAATTTGGAGCTTAATGGATTATAGAGTGCATAATGTCAACTTCTATATAAGTCCAACATCCCCTCCTCTTGTCCAGCTCATATGTCAAATTCCAAATCTCGCTACCAGCAGCTCCTCAATAGTCTGTCAGATCCAGACCTCTGTTTCTTCCAGCAGATGAGTTGGTATGCTTGATGGAACCTCTTTTATGGTCCTTCCAGGACTCATACGCCTAGTTTGGTGTAAGCAGCTAGTCCTTTCATTGAATTACCGGAAACAGTAACTAATCCCTTCCAAAACCAGGCTGGCCATCATTTCAAACAACCCTCGCCAACTCTTCCTCTTCAGTCAATTCCAGAGTTGGACTTCAAAACCCTCCTGTATTTAGCTCCTTTTGCTGATGCTCCGAACATCATCATAGATGCTCTGGAGATTATGCCAGTTGCTCTGGATCGTTCATTTCTGGCTGGGTCAGACTTTCTCCCTGAGTTCCTCTTCCAACTCAGTCAATCTTATAAACCCGCTGTTCTGGTTTCTGAGCTCTCAATTGGTAACAGCATAAACTTTGAGCTCCCCACGCTGAACTCTTGGCCCAAGTCACTGAGGCTTTGACATTAGCGCTGAATCCCTCTGAGCTTGACAACCTTCTGGATTGGGATACTGCTGCTTATGCTCTTCGCTTTGCTGGCCAATTTCTTTGGTGTTGGTCTATGAAGCTTCCAGCCTCTCCTGGTTTCCAATTATCGTTCAGCTTTAACTTCTGCGAAGTCTGTAGTTGCTGCTTTCAGGATGCAATATGCTCCCTGCACAACTATCTCTTCTCCGGCGCTTCCCATTGATATCTTCTGCTGATGGCGTTAATAGGGGCATGTCAGTATTTTAATCAGATGAATCCTTCCGATAGTATTCAAATTAGGGGTTCTGGTTAGTTGGGTGTAATTGATGGCTAATCATCTAGTTCAATACTATTTAATGTTATATTTGTTTGAGTTTTAGGTTTGACGGAAGCTGCATTCACTGTCAAAATGCCATCTGAAGGATGTTGTGGGAGTTTCCAGCAGAAAGTTGAAGAATCCATTACAAACTCATCCAAAATGGTTCCTTCGCCTAATATGGAGCACCGGCGACTCATGCTGAGGATGCGTGAACTCCTATTTATGAGCTCATATATGATTTACCAGCGACTTATGCTGAGGATGGGTTGACCTAATATTAATTCGGTGATCAGTGAGCAGTTATGGAGGGAATCACCATGAGTATAATAAATAAAGTTTCTTATCTGATAGAGAGTTGTGGCATCAAGAGGCCGATGGGTTTTCTGAAAGATGATTAACAAAGAGTGCTTGGGAGAAGTAGCCCTGAAAGTAGTAAGAATAGTCGTTCATTCCCTCCTAATAAACATCTCTCATTTGCCTATTTTCCCTATTTGTTTGAAGTAGCAAGAGCCACTAGAGTAAGAAAGATAGGATAGGAGATCCCTAAAGGCGCAGGTAATCACACCTGGAGTGGCCAGCGCTGCCAGCTTTTATATCTCCTCCTTATGAGGAACCAGTGGGAACCTGGACAGCTGGCTACCAGTGGTGAGCTGCATAGCCACCAACCCTAGCGGGGTGCAGCGCGGGAGGTGCCATAACTGCCCAAGAAGGGGGATGGATTTGCCGGGGCATGCCCAGATGAGTTGGTGAAGGGTCGCGAGTGTGGGGCAGCACAGAAGTGCCTGAGCCACCCAGGAAGAGGGCAGGACTTGCTAGGGCACACGCCGAGGACGCCTGGGGCTAAAGGCAAGCCATTGGTGGTTAGTTGGTAGGTTGGACGCAGGACTTATAGGGGTTGGTACACCAATGAAGGCGAAATAGCAAAGGGTCACCAGTCTTCATACTGGTTGGCCTAACACACTAGTGGAGCCCAAGGTTGATTTCGCAACAGGGCATAATTTGGCAGCCCCCATCAAGTATCCCTTCTTTGTTGCTGGCCCACATGTCTGGTGTCCTTGATGAAGCCCATCGGTAGGCGCTCATGACGAATCTTCCAGCTCTGGTGCTGTATAGGGATTACTCAGGGTTATTCACCAATCGCCTCTTTTTATACTACTGCTTTCCTTCCACTCCGGGGTTTTGAAATTGACATCTTCTGACATCTCAATTTCCCTTCCCCTTGTCACTTTTTCTCAGGGCTCAGCATCTGCTCAACGAACTTGGTTTCATGTAGGTCTCGCCCTCGCTAGCATCCAATTGCATAACAATTTCGATGGGCTGTTTATTCCTACTGTGATCCATCCTCCCTCCCCCAAGAGGTGACATAGGTGAAATCATCCCCATACCAAGGACGATTAATAAAAATAAAAATTATAAAAATATATTAGATTTTTTATCTATGCATTTTATAATTTTTTTCCAATATCTTTTGTCAATTTTTTTATCTTTATTCTTCTTTTTTACTATGGAACTTGACCTTGTTTCAGTTCAGAGGTCCATCTTTTCCCCCAAACTGGGTCCTGGGTACTTAAACCTACCGTTTTTCATGGTTCAGAGGTCCTTATTTCAGACTTAACCATCTAGATTGGTTCAGAGGTCCTTTTTTTGGACTTGACCTAATCATTAGGACATGACCAACTTAATGATTCATTGGTCCTTCAGTAACTCTTTTACTTTTTTTATTGATACAATGCTTTAGATACTTAGCGTGGACTCAAATTACAACTCTTCCATCCAAGATATTCTTGATAGAGTAAGCATCAGTCACTATCTTGGCGATTACTTTAAATAGACCTGACCACAACGCATCTAATTTGTTTCTTCATCTGAAACTATGCATATTGCAATAGGCGGCTCTTTCTCCTATTTGATATTCTTCTAAGGCTTTCAGTTCTTGTCATCCGTTGATTTCGCTCATATCCTTTTCTTCAAGGTTGTATCAAATGCTTGCAATTGCATATCAATCAGGATACTCATCAGTTGGTTCAAATATTGCTCAGTACTATCCCTGACGTAGTTTCCACCACCAAATAAAATTGGCGGCAACTCAGCCTTTCTTCCATATAGTAAAACAAATGGTGTCTTTCCAATCGCCATATGATGACTAATGTTGTAGGCAAATGTCACCAAACTCAGGTACATTCCCCACGCGAAAGTTCTCCCTGTGACTAGCTTCCTCAGCGTCGCGGCCAGCGTCCCATTGACCCATTCTACCAGTCTGTTCATCTCTGGCCGGTATGGTACTGACATGACTCCTTGGATCCCCAATATTTTGTTTAACCTTGGGATCACATGAGATGTGAAGTTGGTCCCATTGTTGCTCAACAGGACTTGCTGACATCCATGCCGGTATACCACTTGATCCAGGATGAACCTCACGGTACTGGTAGCATCTACTCTTGTTAGGGCCTTCGTCTCAACCCATCTCATTAGATGGTCAATGGCAACTATGATGTACTTGACTCCCCCTGTGCTCATCATCAGTGGTCCTTCACATTGATGGACACCATGTGCCAGGTGAATCCAGGGCGGACCAGTCATTATCTAGTTGTATTATTGTGTTGTTTGTGCAGCTGGCACTCCATGAAACAATCCAGATAATCCGTTATATCATAGTTGATTGATTCCCAGTAATAATACTGGCAAATATGATCGGTTGTTTTCCTAAGCCTCTGTTCCTAACAACTTTGTGAGCTGCTTGTACTATCGCTGCTCCTTCCAATGGTTTTAAGAATAATAGCCACTTCCCATTGATTATCTTGAATACTTATTCATTCATAGTCTTGGTGTTTTCCATTGCTTTTTAAAGCGCACCTTGGATTTCTCAGGGCTCAACCCCTAATTCTTCCTTTGACCATTCTCTGGAATAGCTCATCCACCTGCTAGTATACCAACTGGACAATCAGCAACTGCAATAAGTCATCCACGCTATGATGAGAAGCCCCCCTTGGCGGCCTATCTCATAATTGTAAGCCTGAAGCTTAAGTGCCCATCGGGCCTGTCATCCTTCCAGTTCCCTTAGATTGTGCAGCCAACGCAGTGAAGAGTGGTCCTTCACCACCTTAAAGTGTGTTCCATGGACATACACCCAAAACTGCTTACATGCATAAATGACCGCAAGGCATCCATGCTCAGTCATGGTGTAGTTCCTCTCAGCGGCTGAGAGTGTCTGGCTCACATATGCCACCAGATGTTTGCCCCAAGTTCATCTACTTGGCTCAGTATGGTTCATCGCCGTCAATAAAGCATTGGTTTGAATGATAAACTCCCATTCGAAATTTGGATATTTCAGAATTGGCAAATTTATCAAATACCGGTGTAACTCATCAAAGGAGTCCTGGGCCTCTTCATTCCACATGAATCCTTTTTTCAGATCCTTTAATAAATGGAATAATGGCTCAGCTATTTGGGCAAAGTCCCGAATAAATCTTCTATAGTATCTGACTATACCAAGGAATACTTGGATGTCTTAGACACTCTTTGGTACAGCCATACTCTCTATAGATGTTAACTTCTGGGTTTGCAGCTGCATTCCACCTGAGTTGATTACAAATCCCAGGTATTTCAACTCTTTCTTGAAGAAGTGGCACTTCCTTTGCTTGATCTTAAAGTTAGCCGTGGACAGTCACTTAAAAACTTCTTCCAAGTAGTGCAAGTGATCAGTAAACGTTCTACTGAACACATTGATATCGTCCAGATATACCAGGACGCATGACAACTTCAGGTCGCTTAATATCACGTCCATGGCCCTCTGGAACGTCGCAGGTGCATTTCAGAGACCATGGGGCATCCTCTTCAGTTGATATAGCCCCTGCGCGGTAATAATCGCGCATTTTTTTGGTCTTCCTCTGGCAAGTTGATCTGCCAATATCCCAAATCATGGTCGTTTTTGGGCGAATACTCTTCAATACTTTTTCAACAATTTGAGCACCTCTTCTTGCTGGCCTTCCGACAGATCAGCGAGTTGCTCTTAATCAACCAATAGGTTGATACTTTTGGCTACCCCGGCTGATAATTTCATCTCATTGAGGGTGGAATTTCCTCCGTTTGGCCGTTGGGATTTCTGGTCACTTCTTAGGTCTGAAGCTCATAGACCATAAAATTGATATTTTATATGTATTTTATATTTTTTTGTTTTTTTCTTTTGCAATGGGACTTTCACCCTACGAAAAGAGTCAGGGGTCCTTCTTTTCCCCTTCATCCAAACTGAGTCCTGGGTACATAAACCTACCAATTATCATGGTTCAAAATCTTATCCTCTTAAGATTTAACCAACCATTTGGTTCAGTGGTCCCCTTCTGGGACTTGACCTAAATCTCAGGACATAACCATTTTATGGTTCAGAGGTCCTCTGGGAACATTGCTTTTTTTCTCTTAGATTCATTACTTCCAATTGGTATTGACCTTCACTATATGACAGCAGTGCTGCTTCCTCACGTATAGGCTACCCTTGCTGACTTTTTGACAATTCTCTTGAGTATTAGGCCTTCAACCCCGACTGGTTATTCATCCAAAAGGTCCTAATTTTATCTCTTATTTCTGCAACTGATGCTTTGGATCCTCATATCTCATTAGCCAACAGTTTCGTCCAATTGTCCAGATCATTTTTCTCCTGAAAACGCTTTTCCGCTTTTGTGGCTATCCTTAAGTACACTGGTCGTTCTGGCCTTGTTAGCTTCATCCAATTTCTCCTGAATTGATGAACTCGTCTCCAGCAACTTCTGATCAGTTATTGAGTGTAATTGAGTTAAACGATTTACTCCACTATCTTGGATCAATCATTTCCTATTTTGACTTCATCTTATCATTGGTATGGCAATCCAATTCTCCAGATTGATTGCTTCTTATTTCTTCCAATGCCACATCTAAACACTCACTCCTCAGGACTATTTAAAGCGGACTCAATTTCAACCTGAGTTGATCATGATGTTCCTTGGGACTATTTCCAGAGGGCCCAATTTCAACCCAAGTTGGCCCTGCTGATTTTTAGGACTATTTTCAGCGGGCCCAATTCCAACCCAAGTTGTCCCTGCTGATGGTCTTCATCTCAAGCAGATATCTAGTGGAACTGGTTTCCTTGCAGCACTAGATAATTCCATATCTAGGCTGAAAGTCCTTTTTCCTGAAATTGAGTATCTCTGATTTGCTTCACTCATAGCTCCACTGCTGAGATGGTTGAATGCCACTGAACGTGATCCTCTTCACGTTCTATGTTTGTTACTTCCTTCAGTAACATATTTCCAAGATTGGAAACATCTTCATAGAACATCATTTTCTATATTCTTCAACTCAACTACCCCTACAGTGAGTACCAACTTGTAAAAATTTACTCTAGGTTGATTATCAGCCATCAACCCAGTAACCTTTTTACTGCATAGGTTCAATTTTCTCGTGCAGTTTGTCACGTTGTGTAGAATGTAATAATCGATAATAGTATGGAGACTATTATCTGTAGTTGATTATGAATATATTTTGGCCCAATGCTCGGCCAGTATTTCTTATTAAATACTCTGCAAGTCATACTCGTAGGGATTCGTTCCTTATACTCTTGTCCACCTGTTCTTCATTAAGATACCCCAGTGACAGTCTCTCTCGGCCCAACACACAGTCAGCAGCTATCCCTGATTGTGGTTCCTTCATCTCTAGATCCCCACTCAGATCTTTACTCTTCTCTCTGAGAGTCTTCCAATTATTGCCTTCTGCAACAATATCCTTGAGATAGAACGACACAATAGAAGCTGATAGTCTACATATACACCAAATTGATTTTATAACTGTAGATTATAATACTTTTGTAATAGTGTTTTTTAGATAATGTTTTTTATTATAGTAAATCCTAGGGAATAATATAATAGGGGATTCTGCTGTCTAACACTCAGTTGACACCTCTTCAATGAAACAGCAGCCGTTGCCATTGATTCACCCTTCCTCATCTTGGCAGCAATGATCTTCCCCATCCTGGCTAGGATTCCGTCGTTGGACATCCTCAAGACCTCAATTGGAAAGAGTTGGAAAATGTGTCCCTAACGTTTTCCTCTTGATCCAAGTGAACCAAATATAATTGGCTAGCGACCTGCTTGGGTAATGAGACTTATTACCCATTATGGCAGGTCTCTCTCCAACAATTGATTTAATTGTTTCAGGCGGCATCACTCGCCTCGCAACTTGCTATTCATTACCAATCAGTCAGTGATAAAACCTGACCAATCCCAAATGGTACACCTGATAGTTTATCACTATCAAATGCCCCTATTTCGTTGGCAACTCCACCCAATGAGATCTTAAGTATTCATACAGATCAATCCCTTACAGATACAACAGGTGAATATCCCAAAATCCCCTGAACGTAGTTCCTCCAAAACTAGGGCCAACCAATTTCTGATTCACTTTGCCTTAGGGAATTTTCCCTTAGCGATACCAGGTAATATAGCAGGCTGGGAATATGGGCAAAAACCCAACAACTTACCATACATTCCACTTTGGGCCAAAGAAATCACTTGTAGTTAAATGTAAAAGTAGATGACTTTGAAGAGTATGTTTGGGCTGAGCTGGATAATATCAACAAAAACTTTGAGATCCTTGTAGCAAAGCAAGCCATCCCAAATAGGGATGAAGAAGATGCCCAGATACAAGAGGAATTTTATAAACTTTGGACTGTGGTGTCGAGATTGCAGGCCAGAAATACTGAAATTACTCAGGAAATTTTAGAACTCAGAATGCAGCTATCAACTGCAAATTCCTGAGGAGACATTATGGACAAAGGTATAAAAAACTTAACAACCAAACAAGCTTTGTTCAAAGAGGAGTACAACAACCTTAAAAAGAAATTAAATCTTTCAATTAGCAAGGCTACCGATGCTCGCCCAACTTTGACAAAAAAGAAATAGGAAAAAGCTCCACTTATCCTGTCAAAAAACATTTTGCAAAGTAACTAAGGGCTGAATTCAGATGTCTGAATCCAGTAGTTTGGAGCAATATCATGAAATCAAATCATCGGAAGTTGACACCAATGCAGAAACTGATATTTCAAACATTTATTCTATGCCTAGAGTCTTAGCATCAATCCTGACTCCAGATACTTCCCAATGGGAAAGAGGGCAATTATGGGCGATGATACTCCAAGACGCTCAAGAAGTATAACCCCTATGTCTGAAATAGGGCGAGATGACAAACCACTGAATTTACCAAAGTTCAATAAGGATGAAAACGTTCACTCTCCTCAAATTATTTGAAAAAGCAATGAGAGGAGCATCAGACCATGTGAAAGGATCAGCACTGTCAACTCACTTGATGCCCATAGCTGTGACCTCATTATGCCCTATTTGGGTGATGATGGGTTCTACATTGATGCCAAAATTTCAATAACAAAACAGTTTAGAGGGCCTGAGAAACTGGAAACCCAAAAAAGTGATCTTCTTAATATCATATTCAAACAGATCGAGACTATTAAGGACTTTGCAGATAGATTCTTACATGAGGCACAATGTAAGTCCCAGGGAACGTCCCTTGGCTCTTGATCAAGCCATCTTCCCATTCTTGAATAAAAAACACCAAAGAGGATGGCGGTACCCCTTGTTAATCAGGGCGATCTCGCTCACATAGTAGATGAGCGATGGGTAACAGCTCACCTGCTTTGGATCCCACCCCTGGTACCCACACTCACTTCAGCAGAACCGTTGCGGGGAATTAGCAAAATCTGCGCTGAGATTGCCAAATTGAAATTAGTTGGATCTAATTCGAGTGGCAATTTGGCCAATGGCCAAATTTCAAATGGTTGTAAAGGCATGAAGAATGAGATATCGGCCAGATTGCATGATGGTTCCAATTCAATCAATAAGCCATTAGAACAAACATCGGGCATCATTGATGAGGTTTTGAAGCCTTTTGTTGGTAATTTGGGCGTTGCAGCCAATGTGTTGCCATTGACTGAATGGATGGTTCAGTGACCAAGTGTGAGTGGGTTGAGCGTCCCGAACCCATCCTAACCAAATGGACCCATCCCTATATGGGGTGGCCTTGGGGGATTCCCATCGCTTGTTGGGCCAAACACCATCATGCCAACCATCAAAAATGTAGCCAAGCCCCAGTTTGGACGTTTGAGGTCAAACGAAAAGAGACTTGGCCCACCACCAAATTTTGCAATGTCAGTTCTCAAGGAACAAACCCATCCATTCCCGAACAATTTGCTGGTTAGGTTGAAATTGTGGGACCTGATCTCATCTTGTCACTATCCCAATAAATCACTATTTAATCAGTTGCACAAGCACTGAGAAAATTGTTGGTCAATTTTCTTGCTTTCCTTCATGTAAAATTTTACCAAAAAACTAAATTTATCTATTTTCTTCCTACTGTATCCCTGATGGCATTCCCCTGGTGGCCCATTGGTTCATTCACTGGATGGGTTCTACCAGTATTCTTGGTCTCTATGGCCCCCTCCGTCATCAATTGGGTTCAGCGAGTCCAGTATTTTTTGCTCTATAACCCCATGATCATTAATTTCCGTCAGTAATACATGCGGATCTTGTGGCCATATGCCCACCAATTGCAAGAGAGAATCCACCTCCTTGTCATCCCAGTTGAGATGGCACCATATGCCGAGGATCTTGTTGAGACTATCTCAGTGATCCCACCCCTGCAGCAAGGCCCCCTGGGTTGGGAGTGGGTTCAGTGTGGTTTGTTATCAGGATCATTCTCACCATGTTGGTACACCAACACTCTGTCATCTCTCACTGCCCAGCTCCATACCAAGTCATTCAGTTGGCAATGCCTCTGGCATTTTGGCTTGCTTTTTGGGTGCTTATGCATCCCAACTGGCAGGCTGGTCTAAACTTCTTCTGCCGTTTCCATGACACACAAGTTCTGCATGGGTGCAATACAAAAGATAACTTTGACACCAAGATTGCAATGGAGCATGCAATTATGCCCTTCTGTGAACTGCACAATGTTATGCTGCCTGCCTTCTGTGGAAGCTTGGAAATTCAAGAGCTTGCCTATTACTTGAGAAGCTGTTCCCATAATTTTAATACTCCTAATAGTACCAAAGATCATCAAAAATCCCAAATTCTGGCCCAGAAAGCGACACTATGTCTGAATAGGGAAATCTTTTTGAACTTGAACAAAAAACGAGTAAAACTCCGCAAAAAAAAACAATTTCATGCCACTAATGTGGTCAACATGGGCATTTTGCCAGACATGCCTCAGATGGTCCAACAAAAAGCATGGGGTCAACTTTGCTTTAGAAATCAACAGTGACAATGAGACGGGAAAAGAGTAGGTGGAGTAGAGGCGGAATGTTCTAACTCCACCGATTTTCAAACCATTCCGCATGACCCTGATGAGCTCAATAGGGCCAAAGATGTTGCTAAAAATAACCTCCACCATATCGTGGCTAATGATGTCATGACGGTAACTAATCAAGCCACATCAAAAGCAACTAAAACCTTAAAAATTACCAAGGAAGCCTGAACTGAAGTATCAAAACTCTATGCAAAGCAGATTATTGACCAGGGTTTAGACCTCCAACCCAGATGATTGACTAACTTGCCTAAACTTAACAACGTAAAATTAGCCATTCCCATGTAGAACTTAGCAGATAACTTTCCCAGATATTCGCTCAAGCCTGAAATCACACCTGGAATCTGGCAGCAATCACAGCATTCACACAATAAGTACCTCTGAAAACTACTCTTAATATACTTAAAGTGGACATAGTGATAAACAAGGTGTGAGTTTGGGCCATTGTTGATAATGGTGCTCCTATCAATATAGTCAGCACAAAATTGGTTGAAAAACTGAAAATTGCGCCCAATGTTGCCCACTGTCAGGAATATGAACTGCTGGAGCGCATATAACCAAATTGCTGAGCGCCTACATTACCCTACCACTCAGATTTGGATCCATTGTAGTAACAGCACCTGCCTAGTGTTGCCAAATACAAACTATGATATCCTAATTAGGACTGATTTCCTAAGAAGATATGGAGTTGTTACCAATCATAAGGACGATACTCTCACCATTCTGGGCCAGGCTATTCCACTTTACTATAACCATGGTAAGGCAGTTGAGAAAAAGAAACCCAGCCTATTCATAAATCTGGCCTACAAAGATGAATACCTCCAATTGAGTACTCCAAAGCTTGGTCAAAGATATAACCACTTTTCCACTCACATTGATGAGTCAGTTGGCATTCCACTTCGATCAAATCAGACCATCACTATAGCACCCGGAGAATAAGTAATCATCCCAATGGGACTAACAATTAATATCCCAGAAGGACTTTACGGTGAAATATATCAATTATTGTCTAAATATTAATTTGAAACAAACATTGCCCCTGGTATTATCATTCTTGGCCACAGAGAAATACATATCTTATGTGCAAACCTGCAAAATTGGCCCATCTCTATTAGGCAACATCAAACAATCGTTTTTTCTACATCTGTTCTCTACCACGGAAATTCACACATTCCATGAGTTCAGAAATTTTGCTGAATTAGGGCTCCCCAATAAGGACCATCTTAGCATAAATAATGTTGTCTCTATGGCTAATTTAAGCAACCTGACCAGCTCTGAGAAATGCCAAGCTCAGGAGTTATTCTTTAAATATCAGGAAATATTTGCACAAGATGATTTTGACTTGGGTTGTGCTAATGGTGTCACCCACAAATTTGATACTGGAGATCATAAACCTATTTGATTACGCCCAATTAGACTCTTAAAATCATCAGAAGAAGCAGTATCCAAGGAGATTAAGGAACTTCTTGTTCGCGGCATGCTAATCCCTTCAAAAAGTATATGGGCAGCATTAATTTTTATAATGAAAAAGAAGGATGGAAGCAATCAAGTAGTCATCGACTATCCAAAGTTAAGCAACATCGCAAAGAAGGACTCATACCCACTGCCACAAATTGACGATGCCTTGGATAGGCTAGGTGTGTGAAGTTCTTCTCAGCAATGGATCTTATCAGTGGATATTGGAAAATAGATCTTCCTGAAGAGGAGCATGAGAAGTGTGCAATCATAACACAAGAGGGCCTATTCCAGCCAACGAGAATGCCTCAAGGGCTCTGCAATGCCCCGGCCACATTCCAATGGGCAATGGATACAATCCAGGGAAATTTAAAATTGTCATTTGTACTAGTGTACTCTGACGATATCAACGTTTTCAGCCGCACTTTTGACAACCACCTGGAACACTTAGATGAGGTTTTCAGAAGGCTAGCAACTGCAAACTTAAAATTAAGCCCAGAAAGTGTCAGTTTTTCAAAGACCAACTGGAATACCTCGGATTTGTGATTGATAAAGTAGGTCTTCAGCCCCAACCCTCTAAGCTGAATGCCATCTCCAAAATGAAATGGCCTGAATCCAAGCGCGATATTCAAGTATTCCTAGGCATGATTGGGTACTATAATCGATTCATCGCTGACTTCACACAACTTGGAGAGCAACTTTTCTATCTGCTTAAAGATAAAGTCCCATTCGACTGGACTAAAGCTTGCCAGAATGCATTTGACCAACTACAATAGGCCCTATTAGGCGCACCTGTTCTTTGATATCTGGACTTTGATTGTGAATTTATTATCCAAACTGATGCAACCTAAGCAGCAGTGGGGCCGTGTTATCCTAAAGTGGAGAAGATGGTGAAGAACATCCATTTGCCTTCACTAGTTGGACCTTAAACATTCACAAAAGGAACTACATGGTGCCAGAACAAGAATGCTTAGTTGTCATATATGCTTGCAAGCAGTTCTGGGTCTACCTTCATTGTACTCATTTCAAAGTTGTTACCAATCATTCTTCCCTAAGATGGTTGAATAACTTAAGAGAACCTGAGGGCCGATTATCCCGCTGGGCATTAAAGCTTCAAGCCTATGACTACACCATTAAGCATTGGGTGGGCGCAAAACACCAAAACGCCAACTGTCTATGCCAACTACCCACCATCGCAACACTTAATTAGGCCTCCTATGAGTTGTTTATGAAAATGATCACCGGAGAGTATCAGGATGAGCCTGAATCTGTCCAAAAAAATATCAGATCTACGATAAAATAAAACCATCAAAAACAGGATGCTTTACAATATCATCAAGGACAAAAAGTTTATTTTCCCAAGACTATCAGCTAGAACAGACCTAATAATGGCAGCACATAAGGCCATAGAGCATAGCGGATTCAAGAAGACAAAAGAGCATCTGAAGCAATTCTACTACTGATAGTCAATGCATTTTAACATCCAAGAAACGATAGAATGCTGTGCAGAGTGTTAAGGCAAAAACAATTCAAAAAAAGCACATCTTACCAGCTTGTTTGGCCCAACTTTGCCTGGCACACTATCTATTGACGTTGTTGACCCCCTTCCAACAAGCAATATGAAGGCCAAGTACATAATTGTAGCCATCAACCACTTGACCAAATGGGTCAAGGCCAAGGCCATTTGGGAAGCTGGAGCAGCAACCACCGCCAAGCTCTTACTTGGAAACATTATCCACAAACATGGATGCCCTCAGGTTATTCTGAACAATATTGGAACCAACTTTACCGCCAATGTCCTTGCCAAGCTCAACCAACTAATGGGAGTATGAGGTGTGCTTTCTGATCCCTATCACCCTGAAACTAATGGGACTGTTGAGCGTGCAAATGGGACGTTGGTGAACATTATCCAGAAATTAACCTCATCCAAACCATCTGATTAAAGTACATATCTAAGTTCAGCAGTCTTTGCCTACAATATGACCTACCATTCATCAACCAGGATGTCTCCATTTCAAGTATTATAAGGTAGACACCAGGCCCTACCAATGCTGTTATATTCAGCCCTAGAGGATCCTGACAAAAACAATTACCCTCAGTATGTTGAGAAGCTTGCAGATGCCTTAATCAAACTACAAGCTCAAGCCTTCAACAACAGTTTCACCGAGAAAAAGGCCCAACATCAAAAGGACTTAGAGGATCGCTGTACACTGGCCAAATTTGAAGTTAATGATGAAGTTCTATTTTGTAACACCCATGGATTGGGCCAAATGAAGATGTTAGATTGCATCTGGGTTGGGCTATTTAAAGTGATTGAAAAACGTATAAATTCATATATACAATCAAGGATACTAGGACTGGCCATATATACAACTGAGTCCATGAAAAATTTCAAGAAGGTTTAATAAGTGGGCCAATTAAGAAAAGAAAATGTGAAAAAATATAAAAGCACAAAAACAAAACCTTAGAAACAAAAAAAGACTTATATGATAGTTTTATTCCAATTAATATTTTAGTTTGCACTTGAGGTTGGGGAGGGGATCCAACTTCAAACTTGGCGGGCATTTGGGCCATCGTATTTCAGACACATTATGCATTCTAGCCAAAGTTACCACATAGAAAAAACAACTCCACTCTCATCGGACATTTGGGCTGATGAGAAAAGACCAATATAGGCTAATTGAGAATCATAGGACTTATGTTTAAGTCAAGAGGGGGTAAATGTAAGATTCTGGTGTTTGACTCAAAAATAAGCCTTTGGCAACCATCAGATTACGCCAATTATCCTTTCAACGCTTGAGCTAACACCTATATTATCACCAAAAAGCTTATTACAATCATACAACTTGGGCCAAACATCTCAATGATACTAGATCAAGTTTTTTAGCAGAGCGCTCACCCATATACACTCAAATATTATGGCCGATTTTCTAAGATTTGCATCTCAGCAATTGGTTCCAAGTATTAGAAACATAATTAACTTAATCATATATACAAAATCATTCGGGGATGACCCAAAATTAACATCTGAAATCCCATGGACTTCAGACAAATGTGAAAATGTAATTAGTTTCCTGCCTTAGGGCGAAATTTGTATGTCAATATGCATAATTGGCATGATAGCACTTGCGTGGAACGCCCAAAAGGGATACCTAGTGCTATCAAGGAAGATGCCTGCTGACATCCCAATTAGGGGTGCATCATTTACTTAAATTAAGGCCAAAATTTCACAGAAGAAGTTTTTCATCTGCAGTATGACGAAACTGAAATCCAGATGATCTTAGGACAATTTTACATTCTTTTATCACAATTTTTTACTTGAAATCCTCTCAATTTTGAGAGTTTTTGCCACCAATGAACCTAAGAAAAGGTTTCAGTCATAGGCCGAACTGAGTGGTAAATTAGCTGTTGAAATTTTGTGATGGAATGTGGCCAGGAGATGCCCTAGAGGTATAAAACTGGCGCCTGGACTAATGAACATTACTAATAAATAGCTTGTAATAAAAGTCTTATTTATTTTATCCTTTTCCTGGTTTATCTGAATCCTAACCTTGGAGAAGTTTAGACAAACTGGAAGTACAGAAACCCTATTTTGTATTTAATTCTTCCTTGGAAGAAGTTCTGAATAAAAAGGAAAAATTATGCCTTAAATTGGCCAGAAGAGTCGAGGTGAATTTAATAGGGCTAGTGAGTTTTTGAACGGTCCAAATACTGTAAACTACAGGCACTATCGAGGATCAACCATTGGAACTTCAGCCCAAATAGATGTGCAGGATAACAATTTCTAAGCGAGCGATTCTCAGATTTTGACAGTGAGGTTTCTAACTATTGGTAGTCCATCACTACCCGATGACCTCCATTTTTCTTCTTTATTAGTAAAAGTAGGGATGACCAAGGGTTTGTGAAGGCACCAGCAACCCAGCATCCAGAAGCTGTTTAAGCTCCATACGCATCTGTAGCTCCTTAACTTTTGATTTGTGGTAGGCCTTGGAGCAATGGGTTTATCATCCCCAACGTTAATAGTATGCATCCACCCCTTCATGTGCCCATAGTCATTTTCAGATTTGATAAAATTGTCTCTGTAGGCCTTAAGTAAGGTGTGGATTCTACCCAGCTCAGCTGAGATTAGTTCATTGGAGTTATGAGCAGAAATAGGGTACATATGGATTGGTTGGCAGGTAAGCCCATATCCGCCATAGACCCAATAAAGTGGACTTGCTTGATGTCCTCAATGGGTATCAGCAGGCCTCTCCCAATCTACTGATGCTTTTTTACCACCATATCCTTCAAGGTGAGATTTCCTAGCAAAAGGTTAATAGGACGATGATAGGCGGGGTCTAACACACCTTGAAAAACTCTGGGCTCTAAAACTAACTCATTTTATGCTGATGAGGTGCAATAGGCTGTTGTATGGGATTTGCATGGTAAACTTTGTTTCAACTACCCTTTGTTCCCCAGCCTAATGACCACCTCTTCAGAAGCATTGAAAGGGATACCCTCCAGGGCTTCCACTGAGGGGGGCAACAGTTTTGTATGCTTGCGTGGTGTAATGCAGGGATAAATTGGAGGAGGGATTTTTGACTGTGCAAACATAATCCTTTTTATTGAGCTCATCATTAGATAGAATCAGAGGAACTTCATAGTTAAGTAGGGAGAGATAGCCCTGCTTCAAGCTAATAACACCCTCATCTTCAATCATAAATTGGATTCCAATGAGTAAATTGTAGTTATCATTTGTCAAAGCTACTTCTGGAGATGACAAGAGAAGCTTCTCAAAACAAATGGGCAGATAAGAGTAGGCTCCAATGGCATGGGTGTTGTTTGGGCCCACAATTTTAAACTCATGAGTGTTTTCGAGGTCAGGAACCAGAATAATTTTCTTAATGAGTTTGGTTGACACAACGTTCACCGGGGACCCAGTGTCAAGGATAGTTTTAACCTGAACTCCATTAACAACGACCTCCACTTTAGTTATAGTACCACCCAAGGTGGGGGGAAGAGCGAGGACCTCTTTTAGATGGAAAGTGGAGGCAAGTCAATTGGCAGTTTCAGGGTATTTTCCCTGGATAGTCTGCAGGGTATGAACACACTGGGTAGGTTAAAAATGTGGCAATGAGCTGGTCCATGACACTGTTAGTACTTAATAATCTTGAGACCCCTTAGCACTTGCCAAGGATAGGTTTAACAAGGGATCTTAGCCCACTTCACTCTCTGCAGATTCAATTGATCAGGTACCTCTAAATCACCTGGGGCTCTAAAACATAATGATCAACATCCTCACCACCCCCTTCAGACTTGTCGTCAGAGGGGTTATTGATGCAGGTTAGGGAGCCCATATAAGGCGGGGTGGGTTCAGACTTCCCTTATGGGATGTTAAGTCTCTGGGGTTGCTCCTCCACCTTATTAACTTTTGGAGGAGGCGGATGAGTTTTCACAGCTCGAGTTTCAACCATCAAAGCAGGGGGTTTATGCTGCCTCATGGAGACAGGTTTCAGACTAGAGTTAGCTGAATGAGAGGTTGAGGGAGATAGTACTGTGGAGGTGGATTCTTTAACTTCAACAGCATTGATTCATTCAGTGGCTGGCGGCTTATGCAAAACAGGCAGTTTAGCCTTTGTGACTGATCATTTAGTCCATTATTAGTGGGAGCAATTAAGACCCAAGAAAGGGGATTTGGCTATATAGCAGGCTTTGAAACCACTTGGGATGGCCGCTCTGAAGAAGACGATTACAAGGCAAAGGGACGACTGCTTTCACCAATTGAGTGTTTTGAACTGAAGACAAAGGTTAGCACTGTCCATCACAGGCATTACCATCTGACTATCTTTATGGGAAGAAAAAGATTTTATGATGCCAGTTTTTTAGGAACAGGTTTCCAGAGGGAAATAGCTTTAGTAGGTGTTAATTTGGTTGTCGTAGATGCTTGGCTCAAAGATTCAAATGTAGGGTCAAGCTCATAAATATCATCAACTTCTAGTAAGGCCTCCTTGATATCTTGTATGGTTTTAAAAGTGCACTTTATGGAAGACAGAGGCATTGCCAAGGAGGGATGAGATGCCAAGCCAGCCAAGATAGCTGCAATTGCATTATTGAGAGAGAGCATTTGAGCAAACAAAAAAGGTTGAGATTTTTTGTAGAAGCAATCAACAAAAGAAGTAATGGATTCTCTCTCTTGCAGACCTAAATTATATAAAAGCCTGTTTTTGCCGTTGCAAACTCTTCTTAGAGCCAAATTCATCACAAAGCGCTTGCTTAACCTCCACCCAAGTGCTGAGGTTGACCATGGTGGAGACCATTCTTTTTTGAGCTAAACGATTTAAGCAGGGAAGAATGTACTGGATTTTTTATAATCATTTGCTCCTTCCATTGCAGATTTATAAACGTAGAGGAAGGAGGCAATACCGCCCTCACCAGGGGTGAACTTGTCGCAAAGAGGGGGGTTTTGTATAATTGGGCGTTAGATGAGTGCTGCTTGAGCTGTTTGAGGTGAGACAAAGTACTGGCTAGCTGGTATTCCATAAGTGCTAGCCTAGGGTTAATGTCAGCGGAAAGGCTAGAAGTTTTACCACCTCAACAGCCTCCATTATTATAAAAAATTTTGTGGTGTACAGGTGCCCCTGTAGTGAGCACCACTTGGTGGATTTTTTGTTGGAAAAAGGATCGTTGGCGCTTTTTTGCCTTAGATCCAACAATATTTTTGAGGGGCTTATCTCATCAGCTATATGAAAGTAGCTAAAACAAAAATACTAAAGAGAGTTTAGTTTAATAGATTTTTATTATGCACTGTGCAGGGGTAAAAGAGAGAAATCACTTAATAAACTGATAATAGTATTTAAAACATCAAGGCTCAAAATTAGGATAGCTTAGTAAGGTCCAAATTAGGTAATAGGGGTTTTAGCCCATCAAAGCTCAAGAAACTTGCTTCATTTTGGATGAATAATAGATGGGGAATTATTTTTAGCTAATATATAACTGTGGGGTAAAGAATTGATAAATTTTAGCCAATCCTCATTCAATAAAATTATTGCACCTTGGGGGACCCCCACCAAGCCTATAAAAGGGGGTGTTTCCCATGTAGGTGCTTGAATGTACCTGGTCATAAATGGAGAAGTACCATCTGATGGATGCTCCAGGGTCCACTTCATGGTCAGATTAATCTGACTGCTTGGTCTTTTGTTAATTATCTGTGAAGTATTTAAAATCATGTTATCTTAATTTGCAGGGTTCCACTGAGTCTAAGCCTGGTTTTTTGGCCAATAAAATCCTTATTTGTATTTAAATTTGTTGTAATTTTACCCAGATGGAATCCTCTAATGATTTAGTATTATTTGGAATGTTATAGCCAATCCCAGCAGAATGGTTTATTGACTGAATTTCATGTTATTTGGTTCAATTGCTGGTTAGTTGCTCCCCAATTTGGGTTAAGCCAAAATTAGTATTCCGCCAAGTTTGGTATTTAGGTTTGAATGGGACCAATCGGTGGCCCCAAATTAGTAGAAGGATCACCAGTGACTAATAGCCGATGATGATCCAATCAGTCAGAGGAATCAGTGGTCGATGCCAATGGCCATTTGTGGTTTATTGTGGGATTTCTGGCAAAAAGCCAATGATTCGCTTATACATGAATTTGCTGGCTGATAATCCCATGTTGGCAGATCCAAAAATTATGAGTTGAGGCAGCCAAGGTTGTTTCCAGTGCCTAATTTATTATCAAGATAAGATGTGAATAGATGTCAGCGAGATGCTGAGATATTCTGAGTCAAGTGAGTGAAAGAGGTTGTTTCTGGTGCATTATTATCAATTAGAAGGTTGAACCCAAATTTGAAGTTTATTTAGGTTAATTATTTATATAGTTCACTGGCAACTTAAGGCCAAGGATGAATCAAAACTAATTTGGACATTGGGAAGGATGGAGCAAGAGGGTTGACACCAGGGAAGAGATAAAGTTGAAGAAGAGAAGTTGTTGGCTGAAAGAACCAGTGGAAGAGCTGATAGGTCAGCGATGGGCGCAGTAGCTCTTTTGTAAATAGTATAAATACCTGGCGCTTCACTTTCAATAAATATCTCCCTTTGCTCATTCTTATTATGATTTAAGTTTATATTTATTTAATTGTTTAGGGAATGAGTATAGGGGATCCCCAAAATGGCGCGGGTGATATGCCAAGGGGTTGGCCAGCGCTGCTAGCCCCAACGCCTAAGGCAAAATGGCAAGGGCTGACCAGTCTTCATACTGGTTAGCCTGCCAACTAGCAGAGCCCATAGTTGATTTTATGACAAAATTGATCTTATTATTATCAGGGACTTATAACCTTCTGACATTTCCCTTTTCAGCTGCTTTTGTCCCAAAACATTCTTATCTTGAAGCCTGGAGAGCAAATGTTTGACAAGATATTTATTGGTCAATTTGTGATAAAAATAATAGCCATGTATAATAATTTAAACTTGTCATACTATGATTTCATACCATTAACCAGATTTTGAACGTACCCCCAGCTATAGGACTTATAGCATGTCAAAGTAGATGCATTCCCTGTAATAAAAGAGAAGCTTATATTATTGATATACAAACTAAATTAAACTGAAATTAAATAAAGTTTATTTATTCTATCATAATATAAAATGAAGATTATGGGTGTTTCTATGGTATATATAATATTTTTTCTGTGGTTATTTGAAATTGATTCAGTAGTTTGAGATTGGAATATACCCATAAACAAATTGGACCTATTAAATCAACTTAAACTATCAACATCTTCTTGAACCATTTAAACTATCAAATCAACTAATCACTACCTGCTTACTATAACTATCAAGCTTACTAATTAACCTAAAACCACCAACCGCTTGGCAAAACCTGTAACTTTCGAATCAACTGAATATCAAACTGCTCAGTCATGTTATACCAATTACCATTGAAACCATATATGATTTTCACTTGTTACATATAAAACTTTTTATTTTGACTAAGGAGACTGAATGTTACAGTGGATTATTGTATTATTTCAAAGATATATAAGTATGCCAAAGTTCAAAGCTCTAGCTAGTCTGGAAAATAGTTAAAAATCAACCTTAAGATTTCACTACAGAAACCTCAGCGAGTAGAGAAAACCGTTTTAAAATGCTTTATCAGATGATACTCTGAGCTTCAAGTTTATGGTCTAAATTTAATCTCTTGAGTTACGGATTAATTGTCAGAATAAATTTTATGCGAGAGAACAATTTGTTTTTAAATCATTCTAAAAGGCTTGTTTTTCTTCGATCCAATTTATAAATTATGTCAAGAACTGGTGATGAAACTGTCTGATTAACTTTTGGTTGGCAAAAATGCTGTCATAAATTAAAAACTAAGTAGGCGATCTGAGTACCAGTAGATTCTATAGTTCTGACCTTTTTAATTAGAATGATTTTGTTAGTGACTAGAACTAAATCATTGAAACATAATTGGCCGGAAATAAACCGTATAAGCGAACCTGTTTAGTTCTCCTTTGCAACAAAATACTACAGTTATAATACTAAAGTTCTTACTAGTGCTTTAAGTGATAATGCATGATTGCTTAGCGTAAACAAATAGATTACACGGTGTAGTAGATCTCGTTATATTACTACTTTCCTTATTATATTCCAAGTAAAAAAGAGACAGTTGGAGAAATTAGATATTATATTTACTAGCTGATATTAGATTGGGGTTAGGTCGACAGTTTTATAGGTAGAGATTGGTTGAAATTCTTCCTATGGGAAGTGGGCTGGCTCAGTGATGAATTTGAGAATGTGCGATTCTGCTAAGTGGATATGATATTATCTTCTTGTTCCTTAAGCAGAAGTACGGTTCCTGATTTTTTCCATCACACCGATAATGCGCAATCTGGTAACGAGTTTAGATAAAAACGTTTATGCTAACTCGATTTGCATGATGTTTAAGCATAAATGGATTAATAAAAACCCAACGTGCGATACTTTATGTGCAATCTGATAATTAGATTATCCATCATTCGGCAATAAAAATATCAGATTATTTTGCAATAGACGAAAGGGTTTCAACAGATTATCAGATTATTCTACAATTGAAACTAACTTACGCTGCGGCAAGATCAAAGCATTTGAATTGATGCTATAAATACAACAGGAAAAAGATTTTAATCTTATAAACTATTTATCAGATTTTGGCTGAGTAAAAGTTCCTACGTGTTTCATAAGCAGAAATGAAACATCTAACAGTTGGAATAATCAGGGAGAATACCTCAGTGGTAGAGTATGGACTCAACGACCAATGACTCCGTGTTCGATTCTGGTACATGAACTTTGTGTAGGGGATAACTATGACTGTGTTGGCGCTGCGCACCAATGCCCCGAACCGAGATAGCGAATAGCAAAGCGGTCCATGGAGTTCCTGGCCTATCAGAACGCCGCGCATGGAGGTTTACCGGATTTTATCCTTTCCCATTCATTCGATTTCCCTTTAATCGGTGCGGTATTGTCCCAAGGTCGGTCCGCCTCGAATAAAGTTTAAACAATTGGAATAATCATGAGGTTACTGTTAGATTAAATTCCAAGATGCTGTGGGGGTATAAATAGTCAACTGAACTAATTTCAAGACCATGTTCAGCTTAGTTTTATTTTATATTTTCATTTCGGCTTACGTTTTAAAACTCAGCTCAGCTAAAAGCGGCGTCGATTACTTGGGAGCTGGTGAACTTGGATCCGATATTTCACTTGTACCAATCAAATTACTTTATGATAAAGACATTGGAAAGGATTCACCATTCAACTTCATCCCACCCTCAAAGTACAATGACTTTGTCAACCAAAGATATGTTTCTAAGCAACTTGAAATAAAACATCCTAGTATTTTTCTGAAAGATTACTGTTTCAATTGCTATCGACTTGATTGGAAGAAGGTCACAGTGGAAGATGGTGGTTGGTATGACCTTACTCGTTGCACGAGCTGTGTAAGAAATACTACATGTCATCGAGAGCCTCTCGCAGTTAAAATTCGAATGATGGATTACTCTTTCTCGGGAATTGATTATGAACTTATGACCAGGATGATTGGTTGGACAAATGCCAATTTGGCCTATCAAAACTACATCCACTCTAAAGCTCAAGTTCCACGTGGAAGTAAAACTGGCGTAGCTTTTATCCCAAAGATGGTTCGTCTTGAAGCCAAAATTGACATATGTGATTATATGAAATCCTACCGCTGGCCTTTCAATTCAGTAAGTACCAGATGTTTTCCCTATTACCTTACGATTATCATTCCAGTTGTTGCTAAAGATGTTCAAACAAAGGCATTTGGGAGAGTATTGGTTCTTGATTGCGCCAAAAATCAGAGATTTTAAATTATCACAGTAGCTTAGTTTAAATTCGTTGAAACATTATTTTAAATAAATGTTTATTTTTACCTATATCTTTTTCTATACTTTCTTTTTAAACTTTATCTCAAGACATTAATTCTAATCTATTACTTCACCTTTATTTATGCATGTTAATTTATTTGTTCATAAATAACTTTTCACTAGATAGAATTTACATAAAATTTTCTGATGGATGAATCAATCTTTAGAGACGATTTTACAAAGATTTTATTAACTGGCTTTTAAAAAGGAGGTTATAAATTTAATATATGTATAATCTTTTGTTTAATATGTTTATTGCATATAACATTTGAAACTACTGGACCAATTTGGATAAATTTTTTAAAAAAATATTTTTTGGAAAAAAAGAACCTCCTTTAAAAAGGCACTAAAAAGTATTTAATGATTGAGAATATGAATCCTCAATAAAACCCTTTTTGAAGTCAGCATCATCAACCAAACTGACTTATAGAATTTTGCTCACAAATACAAATTATATCTTCTGTCTGGATTAGGTCCAAGTGTAAAATACAAGCATCTTATAATATACAGCGCTGAATATATATATATATATATATATATATATATATTAAATGGCTATTATTAGCCAGTTTAAAATATGGCCCAACTTCAAAAAAGGTTTTATTGAGTATTTATAAATTTCTTGATTACTTCATACTTTTTGGTGCTTTTTTGAAGAATGTTATTTTTCCTAATTTTTTTGATAGTCTTTATATTTAACTAGCAGAATACCCATGGTTGCTTCAGTATTTATAGCCTACAAGATTATTCAGATCATTATTTTATTTTAATAGTGAAGTTAAATGACATTGCTCAGGTTCGATAAACAAACAATTTGAAATGATTAAAATAGATTTTTTTCCTGACTTTGAAAAAGTAGGAGGTTTTCAATTAAACCTTTATCTTTCTCTGTTTGTTCACACACATCACCCTAAATCCACAGGACTTATTTGAATGAAATTTATAATGAAAGAGGACGATCCCATGGTGGTACCATTCCAATTTGTAAGGATTGGTCCACATCCTGCCAGTAATTTAGTTTTTCTAGAATTTTTGTATATACAGCATTAATCAGTTTTGTTAAATTATTTGAGGTAGGCATGTTAGGGACCAACACTACCGATTAACATATTGTGCAGCTTCAATATTTTTGGAGTTTCACGATCTAGAGAAAGGAATAATATTAATTTATATCACTTCAGGATGTGTTTAGATGTATTGAACTTATGGTTCAAAACCAAAAAATTGAAAATTTAACAAGTGTATGTAGAATAAAATGGAACAGTTGAAGTCAAATAGTTTATTATATCTTTTAACACTAGTAAATCCAGATATAGAAGAAGAATAAATGAAAGTATACTCACAAACTATATAATCAACAAGGATATAAATTAGTAATAGAAGATAGCTAATAAAACATCGATGAATACCCCCTCAGGTTGGGACCATCTAGTACTAAAAAAGATAGCTAATAAATAAAGAAATTAATAACAAAATTTTACATTAGTCAATTTATTTTCTAATAAAAATCATTTAATTGGTTGGCATCAAAAATATTGCTACTCAAAAGAATAGTATAAGTAACATCTTCAAATGACAAGTACTTTCTTAAAATATATAACTATGGCACTAAAGATTTAAGCAATTACTTATGTTTCTACAATATATATTGTTGGGATTCTGGCTTTTGGCTTGCTTGCTGGTGCATTTTTACACCTGAAATATAATTATTTTGCAGGAGAAGTATGTTTCTCTACTGTGGGATAAATATTCTTTGGGGGTTATTAGACACTTGTAATTAAAATACTAACATTTCAATTAAATGACGGGTTGGTTTTTATAAAGATTTTTATTAGTAATAATTGAGGGGTCAAGAAGCAAACTCACTTTGAATCTTGATGCTTAGTATTTAAATGTAACAAGGCTTAAAGCGAGTGAGGTACAAATATAAATTAGGCTAGGAATAGCTAAATTAGGGAATATGGAGTTTGGACCTAATGGGGCTCTTGAATTTTGCCTCACTTCATTGGGATGGCTGATAGATGGTCATTAACTGGTAAAATAACCCCATGGGACAAAGATTTAATCTATCTTATCCAATCAAATATCAGGACCTCAGAATGGAAACCCTGATTTTGCCACAAAATTGGTGCAACCTTATTACAAAAAATTTAGCATTTTGGCTGAGGTGAGTGAATAAAAGAATTCCCCTGATTTGAGTGGTTCCTTGAGATTTGGCCAGGGCCTTTTAGCTGGTATCATCCTCATTGACCTTTGAATCACTCCTTACACAATTGGACCTGTAATTATCTGATATTACCTCCTTTAAGCGTGATAGGGGAGTAAGGCTGCAACAACCATGCACTCATTTAATAGTGTAAGTTTGGGGAGTGTCCCCTCTGCTGAACTGGGTGGTGTTTCCATTTCCAACAAAAAAGCTCAAAAAAGGAAGGTGTTCCTCTTGCTTCACAAAGCAATCTTGCCCATGTGATAGATGAGCGATGGGTAACAGCGCTTTACTTGAAGATTCCACCACCTGGTTCCACAATTGCCTCTGCCAACTTATTATAGAAAATTGAAGAAAACTGCGCCAATATACTTGAAAGCCACCACTATAACAAAGTGACTAGGTGTGGGAAGGTGGGTAACCCAAACCCGTTCCCAACTTCTAATGACTGGCCTGAGGTAAGTTGGTCTTGGGAGGCTCCCATTGCCCATTGGGTGAGACGTCATTGCGCTAACTGTCAAAAAATGTGGTGAAAACGCAATTTGGGTATCTGAGTTTGAACTAACAGTGCCTTAGCCTATCTCCAACTTTCCTGAAGTTGATTCAAATTAAATTCATTTTATCCCTCCTCTAAGTTTGTCAGGTTAGATCAAATCTTTAGTACCCAATGCCAAGTATTTCTAAACTATTCCTCAAAACAACCGTTTATTTAAGTTATAGTAACACACTTAGGAAATTGATTGTTGATTCTCTCTTTTTAAATCCAATAAAATCCCATTTCCAAAACAATCCTTTAATTTATCATGAAGTAAATTCAAACTTCCTAACCCAATCATATTTTTACCAGCTCCCAAACCCGCATCCCTGAACCAGGATAGCCTGGTTTGTTGCTGGGTTTATTTTTACATTTATGACCCTTTTTTAAGATGATGAAAAAACTCTTCCCAATCAAATAAACTTTATTCAAGCAGCAGTGCCTCTGGCGCTCAGACTTGTCATTTGGGTGTTTTAGCATCCAGACTGGAAGGCCAGTCTAAACAAAACTTGCTGCACTCCTGACAAATTGCAACTTTAAAAATAATGGTATTTGATGAGATACTCACTCTGTCATGGCTTACAGATGACATGATTTTGGGGACAAACACCAAGGATAAAGCTGCATGTCAGGAGGCCAAGATGGTGAAGTTGGAAGGCCTCACTAACCTCAAATATACCCTGGAACAACGCTGTGTTAAGCCGAGGTATGCCCAGTTTGGTCTTAGGGATGTTATAGAAGTTCAGCCCTGCATTACAGCAGGTGCAGTAAAAAGAACCATATTTTCAATTGAAATTAATGGTTTGCTTCGATTTCCTGGTGAATGAGGTCGTGAAACTCGTTTGTTTTTCAAAAATCCATCTCAGGCCAGCCTTACCTACTATCAATAAACCAAGTTTGGTTGATTACCAATTATAGTACATTGCCCAATGAAAGCTTACACTTATTGGTGCACCTCAGCTTAACACCACTTTCATAAATTGATTGTTCCCCCAGGTTTCCTTAATTTTTTTTCACTCTAGACCAATCTCTCTCATTGGTTGACTTCTTTCCTAATAAAAACCTTTCGTTCATTATACATTTTCCTTTATGTTAACTTGGGCAAACCTGTGCACGGAGCTCTTTGAGGAGGTCTCACGCAATGTTAACCACTTGATTTTCACAACCCTAACTCTCTCCTCAGGTGCACCGCTTAACTCTGGTTCCCTCCAGCCTGGGCCGCCTTTGCAGCTAGCCCAGAACACCGCTTGGGTATGGACCCCACTTTGTGGTTCACTCCAGCCTTGGTGTTAGCCTGGGTTTTGTTCTTTTATATATCATTAAACACCATCGTCTTAAGTTACTTCAGCTTCAGCACCCTCTGCGGGGTTTTTGACTTTATTATAGACGACTTTTTTCCTTGAGTTGGGGCTGTGCACTGTGCACCACCACACTGGGAACAAGAGATATAGACACTCTCCTTACACATCCCTTATCTTATAGGTGATAACAAAAGGCCCTTCCCAGATAAGCCAAAGCTTTTCCCTTTTAGGCATGATACAGTTGTGATAGTAGAGCACCAAGTCTGACACTTGAAAGGAAAGGAGAGGTAGAAAGAACTCATTAGCAGCTTAGCCCTCTTTAGTGACAGTTTCTATTATATCAGTCATAGCCTCAGACTGTAACTGGATGATGTGCTGCGCTAACTTCTTCATAGCTTGATCAAGATCATCATTCATAGATGAGAAAACATCTTTGGCTATTAAAGCAATCATCCCAAGTTCTTGGCCATACAACACATGGAAAGGAGACATCTTTATTAACCGGTGGTAACTGACAAAGTAGGCCATGAGGTAACTGGGAAGATTTAGATCCCCAGCGAAGAGGGTCTGAAGTAGCCATCTTTCTTAAGATAGAGATCAATGTTCCATTAGCTCTTTCAGCAGTACCATTGGTTTAAGGATTATAAGGGGCCAAGAAGAGTTTCTGGGGTCCCTAGAGGTGTCTAGAATCTTAACCACTCTGGAGGTGAAGTTTTTCTTATTATTACAGAAAAGAACTTGGGCAACTATGATGAGTGAATATACACTGGTGGAGGAAAGTGGCAGTGGCTTTGGCCATCTGAGCCAGAAGAGCCACAGCCTCATCTCATTTGTAAAGTGATCAATCCTACCAAAATGTATTGATTTACACACGCAGTTTGGAATAGAGGACCAACCACATCTTGGCTTATTGTGTGGAATAGCAGTTGAGGAGTGGTAGGTTGATATCGATACCTGGTTTTAAAGCTGGATTGCTTTTTACATTTCAGACAGGCATCCAGGACTTCAATTATGGTCTCCATGACTCCCTCCCAGTAGTACCGTTTTTTAACCCACTCATAGGTTTTTTGCACTCTGATATGCCCTAGGATGGCATAAGATTCCATAATGACAGATACTTGCTCTGATGGTTGGGTAGGGCAACCAATTTGCACATACTTTTTTATATATCTTCTCCCTTTCCACCTTAGTGTCATGGGAGTGTCAAGCAAGCATCTTCTGAACAAGTTCATTCTCATCCGCCTAATCATCAGGAATCATTAAGAGGTCATGTAGCCTCTTGGCTTCACTATCGTCCAAATGAAGGACAGGCAGCCGATCAACCCATTAATGTTTATATGGTGAGTTCCCACCCAGTGCTCAATTGTCATAATGTAATACTAGAGCTTCAAAGCCCAGAGGGCCAAAGCGCCCAGTGAAATCTTTCTTATTCTGCAACCACTTCAGGGAGGCGTGGCAAGTAGCTACTTTGAAGGAAGTCCTTTATAGGAAAGGGAGTTAGTATTTTACAGTGAGAAAAGCATCAAGGTACTATTTCTCAGTGATGCTGAAGTTGCTTTAAGCTTTGAAAGCATCTTGATGAAGTAGGAAACAGGATGATTAATCCCATGCTCATCCAACTAAGCCAAGAAAAATCCAATGGTGTAATCAGAGGCATCCGTGAACAACATGAAGGGTTTTTCATTTTCAGGGTGTCGGAGGATTGACCTTTATTGCAGTAATTTCTTCAAGCTCCAAAGCGGCTTTTTATTCTGCACCCTAATGAAATGGAGTATTCTTAGCTAAGAGGCAGACGAGGAGCTCACTGAGCTGGATGAACTTGGGGATAAGTTGATGGTAACACCCCATCATGCCAAGGATACCTGGATGTTGCAGAGTGTTTTGGGTGCAGGTTTTGAAAATCGTCTCAACATTATCTTATGAAGGCTAAATTCCATCTTGAGAGATGAGGTGTCTAAGAAAATCCAGCTTTTCTAGAAGAAAGTAAATTTTGATGAATTCAACTTATTGTTAGAGGCTGAAGGCATTAGAACACTTCTTTTAGGTGGGTGTTGGGATTTTTGCCCATATTACCAGCCTGCTAGATTACCAGGTATCGCTAGGGGATAATTCCCTAAGGCAAAGTGAAATTGGAAATTAGTTGACCTGAGTTTCAGAGCAACTACATTTAGGGGATTTTTGGATATTCGCCTGGTTGTATCCATCGGGGATTAATCTGGACAAATACTTAAGATCTCATCAGGTGGAGTTGCTGACAAAAATAGGGAAATCTGATAGTGATTAACTATCAGGTGTACCAATTGGGATCAGTCAGGTTTCATCAACAATTGATTGAGAATTTTTAACAAGTTGTGAGGCGAGTGATGCCGCCTAAAACCAGTGAATCAGTTGGTTGGTGTGTGACCTGCACTAATGGGTAATAAGTCCCATACCTAAGCAGGTCATTAGCCAAATATGGTTGGTTCGCTTGGATTGAGAGGAAAACGTTATGGAACGTTTTCTGACTCTTTCCATTTAGATCTCGAGGATGTCCAAGGATGGAATCCTAGTCAGGATGGGAAGACCATCGCTGCCAAGATGATAATGGGTGATTCAATGGCAATGGCTGCCATTTCATTGAAGAGGTGTCAACTGAGGGTTAGACAGCTGAATCCTTTACTATATAATTCCCTAGGATTTACTATAATAAAAAACATTATATATGAAAGTATTATAATCTACAGTTATATTATCAATTCAGTTTATAGTTAGACTATCAGCTTCTATTGTGTCGTTTTATCTCAAGGATATTATTGCTGAGTGCAATAATTAGAAGACAGTGAAAAGAGTAATGAGCTGAGTGTTGATCTAAAGAAGAAGGAGACACAATTGGGGATTGCTGCCAACTGTGTGTTGGACCAAAGATACTTTCACCAGGGAATCTCAGAAAAGATTGGGTTGGACAGAACAAGAGAACAAATCCCTACAACAACAACATTACAAGTCTTCCATTGGGAATATTGGCCAAGCTTTGGGCTGAGACATAAGAATATATACTCAACTACAGATAATAGTCATCATACTATTATTGATCAATAATCTATTATATTATACAACGCAACAAATTGCACAAGGAAACTGATACTGTGCATTAAAGAGATCACTAGGGTTGTTTGCCAATAATAACCAAACTAAGTAAATTAATACAAGTCGGTGCTCACTACAAGGGTAGTTGAGTCTTAAGAAATTATAGGAATGTCGCATGAAGATGAGTTACGCAAACTACGGGACTGAGTTAGCCACTGTGAACTAGAATGCTCTAGACTCAGCTGACCATCAGGAGTTTACAATCTTGAGAATAATGAGTCGTCAAGTTGGAAGAAGTGATAGATAATGTTGCAAGCTTTGGGAACGTGTTACTTGGGAATGTAGCTTCGTTGAAGAAGAAAGAACGGGATCTCATTCAAGAGGTCTTATATCTGAAAAGAGAGAATCAGATTGCGTTCATTTGAGAAATTTTGGCATTAATATAGAGTGATTAATCAAACAATTGGAGGAGCTTAAACTCACAGATGTGCTTGTGAGCCTGATATGGCAAGTGATGCCAAAGAAAGAAGTCCTCACACAATACTGGGAAGTCAAATACCCCAAGGAACATGCTGCCCATTTTTGCTGCCATTTTGGAGATGACGCCAAAGTCACTCCTCAAGTTAGCCAAGTAGCTGAACTGAGAGAATCAGCCTGAAATAAATTCCGAGGAATATAAGGCAACGCTAAAATTGCCAACGTTCATCATGATAACGCCCCAGCGTTTTTCCAACTGTTTGACATAACCATGTATGGCTATGGGGACTGTCAAAAGGCATTGACAGTCATGAGTGTCCTAGACATCAACTGTCAGAACTTAATGTTACCTCACCTGGAGGGGGACAGCTGGTCATATGCTGAGGCAAAGGCGGCCATCATGAAAGAGTTTGGGAGTCTGATACACATGTCAAAACGCATATAGGAATTTATGGGAATCCAGTTCCATAAAGATGAGTCTCTAGCAATCTTCTTGGATCAGTTTTACTAAGAGTCACAGATCATGGTCAGAGCAAAAGTATTGGACAAATTTGATGCCAGAATCGCCTTATAAGCGGCCCTTCAGCCCTATTGTGATTTACATCGCATGATATCTTCCATGTTCATGAAAGAAATAACTACCTCACAAAATGGGAGATAATTTTAAAGATTTTTGGAGTGACATTTGATGCCCCAAATACAAGCTTCAAATCCAATCTGTGCGCAATTTAAATCCTACAAATGAAAATAAAGGAGCTAAAGAGATGACCAGTTGAACTTTGCCAGGTTATAAGCCCAAAGACTTCAGACGGTTGAATAAGAAGGAAAAGGTCTGCTACCACTGTGGCATGAAAAGACATTTCGCCGTGCACTGTAAGAAGCTGAAGTATCAGATCAACGTGGTCCAGGCGAAAGAGTCAGCAGCCACCAAGGAATCAAGAAAAGGGCCCACAGCCTAGATGGGTAACAGTCTGAAGCTGCAGAGAAGCCTTTTCCTCCCAACATTATGACTGAGAAAATTGATATCAGTGATCTGTTTGTAGACAACGAGCAGCATCAGCTGTATCAAGTGGTCAATTTGGATGTAAATGTCGTGACCAGAGCCAGGGTGAAGAGAATTGACCCCAAGATAATCAAGGAAGTTGCCCAACTGTACACCTGGCAACTAGCAGACAAGATTAAAACTGTCAATAATCCTGAACAATTATCTGAAGTCTAATTAGATGAGGCCAATTTGTCAATACCCCTCAGTGCAACAAAGGAATTGATTCCTGATTTATCGGAGCAAATTATTCACAACCTAGATTCAGCTAATAACGCCGTTATTCACTCAGTAAACACTATATTGCAATACTCCAAGTGTACCTATATAGACATACAAGTGAATCAAGTGTGGGTGAGGGCGATTGTCAACAGCAGAGCGCCTATCAATATTGTCTCAACCAAGCTGATAAAGAGGATGAAGATCTCGTCAGACTTGGAACATAAGAAGGAATGCAGGACAGCTGGTCTGGACACCACCATCTCCTGTGGAGCATATAGCACGTTGACAATATGATTCAGGTCGTTGGTGTTATCTGCGCCAGCAATCTTTTTGGCCAACCAAAACTATGACGTTCTGATTGGAACGGAGTTTCTACAAAAATACAGAGTTAAAATGTAACTTTGAGGATAATACGTTGACCATATTGGGTCAGACGTTATCATTGATATAGCAGAAGCTTGTGAAGCTCCGTTGAATTGGAGAAACAACTTCATCAATCTAATATACAATGACAGCATTGTCATGATTTTGTATCAATTAGTTGGTAGAAAGTGATGAAAAATGCCGGCTGAAATCCTAGAGAACCAGGGAATTCCACTGAGGATCAAGAATGAGAGGACCATACCACCAGGATCGCAGATTATAGTCAACAAGGGGTTGTTATTGATGATTTCTGAGCTGTTGTATGAGGAGTTTGGAAGCCCCTGGAAAAGTCCAGAGTAAAGCCTTGGGTGGCTCTTGGGATATTAATGTCGGGCCATGGAGAAATTTGAGTTCTCCTGGAGAATTTAAGTGAAAAACTGATGAAGATCTAGAGGAATCAGATCATCGCATTTTTTCATCTGATCATAATGGCCAAATTGAGAAGATTCCACAATTTTGCGACTTTCAACGAGATGGGATTACCAGGCGGGATAACCAAAAGAATCAACCTATTGGTTGATTGAGAGCAGCTCGCTGATATGTCAGAATGCCAGCAAGAGGAAGTGCCACTTATTTAAGAAAGAGCTGGAATATCTGAGATTTGTAATCAACTCTAATGGATTACAGCTGTAAAACAAGAAAATAGAAGCCATAGAACGGATGGCTGTGCTGAAGAGTGTCTGAGACTTCCAAGTATTCCTTGGGATGGTCAGATACTACAGAAGATTTATTCAGAAGTTTGCCAAAATAGCCGAGCCCTTATTCCATCTATAAAATGATCCAAAAAATGGATTTATATGGAATGAAGAGGACCAGGACTCCTTTGATGAGCTACGCCAGTATTTAATAGATTCTCCAATTCTGAAATATCTGAATTTCAATTGGGAGTTTATTATTCAAAATGATGCTTCATTGACAGCAATTGGCACTGTACTAAGCCAAGTAGACGAACTTGGGGATGAACATCCAGTGGCATATGTGAGCTGGATAAACTAAGCTGCTGAGAGGAACTACACCATGACTGAGCATGAATGCCTTATGGTCATTTATGCATGTAAGCAGTTTTGGGTGTATATCCATGGAACGCACTTTAAGGTGGTGGTGGACCACTCTTCACTGCGTTGGCTGCACAATCTAAGGGAACTGGAAGGATGACTGGCCCGATGGGCACTCAAGCTCCAGGTTTATGATGATTAGATTATCCACTGAGTGGGGGCTTCTCACCAGAATGCGGATGGCTTATCACAGTTACCAATGGTCCAGATGGTATATCCGCAGGCGGATGAGCTATTCCAGAGAATATTTGATGGAAAAATCGGGGATGAGCCCCAAGAAATCCAAGGTGCGCTTCAGAAAGCAATGGAAAACACCGAGATCATGGATGGACAAGTATTAAAGATGATCAACGAAAAGTGGTTTATATTCCCAAAGCTGTCAGAAAGAGCAGTAATCATGCAAGCAGCTCACAAGGTTATTGGGAATAGAGGCCTGAGGAAAACAACTTATATTTGCCAGTACTATTACTGGAAATCTATCAAACACGATGTCATGGATTATCTAGCTTGTTGCGTGGAGTGCAGCTGCACAAACCACATAAGTATATGACTGGATACTGACTGGTCCGCCCTGGATTTG
This sequence comes from Massospora cicadina, assembly GCA_022478985.1. Lineage (NCBI taxonomy): Eukaryota > Fungi > Entomophthoromycota > Entomophthoromycetes > Entomophthorales > Entomophthoraceae > Massospora > Massospora cicadina. Next base: position 51,085 of record JAKSZP010011003.1, read on the forward strand.
ATTGGCATATGGTGTTCATCAATGTGATGGGACCGCTGATGATGAGCACAGGGAGAGTCAAGTACATTATAGCTGCCATCGACCATCTGATGATATGGGTCAAGATGAAGGCCCTAACAAAAGTAGATGCTACCAGTACCGCGAGGTTATACTGGATCAAGTAGCATACTGGCATGGATGTCCGCAGGTCCTGCTTAGCAAAAATGGGATCAACTTCATGTCTCATGTGATCCCAAGCTTGAATGAGATAATGGGTATCTGAGGAGTTTTTCAGAACCCTACCAGCTGGAGATGAAAGGATTGGTAGAAATGGTGAATGGAATGCTGGCCACGACGCTGAGGAAGCTGGTTGCAGGAAGAACTTCCGCATGGGGAACATACCTGAGTTTGGTGACGTTCACCTACAATATTAGTGATCATACAGCAACAGGAAAGACGCTGTTTGAGTTGTTGTATGGGAGAAAGGCCGCGTTGCCACAAATTTTATATTTGGTGGTGGAACCTACGTTGGGGATGAGTGCTGAACAGTACTTGAATTGACTAACATATATCCTGATCGATATGCAATTGCAAGCATTTGATACTATGATGAAGAAAAGAATACGAGCAAGCTCAACAAATGATAAGAACCAACCAGCTTTAGCGAAATATCAAATAGGGGAAAGAGTTGCCAATTGTGTTAATCAGGGTTTTGGAAGAAGAAACAAATTAGATGCATTGTGGTCAAGTCCATTTGATGTGATTTCCAAGATGGCAACTGATGCCTACTCCATCAAGAATCTCTTGGATGGAGGAGTTGTGAATTGAGTCCACGCTAATTATCTAAAGTGATGGATCAATGAAAAAAATAAAAGAGTTCCCAAAGGACCAATGAACCATTAAGTTGGCCATATCCTAATGATTAGGTCAAGTCTGAAAAAAGGACCTCTGAACCATAGAAAACTGGCAGGTCTAAGTACCCAGGACCCAGTTTGGGGAAAATAAAAAGATGGAACACTGAACCAAAACAAGGTCAAGTCTCATGGAAAAAAAAGAAGGATAAAGATAAAAAATTGATAAAAGATATTGTAAAAAAGATATAAATCGCATAGTAAAAAACTGATGTAATTTTAAATTTTAATTATTTTTATTAGTTGTCCTTGACACTGGGATTATTCCGCCTATGTTGCCTCTTGGGGGAGGGAGGATGGATCATGGTAGGAATGAACAGCCCGTCGAAATTGAGTGAGTTTGGACGCTTGCAAAGTGCTAGACCTACACAAAACCATGTTCTTTGAGCGGATGTAGAGCCCTGCAAGAAAGTGACTAGGGCAAGGGAATTGAGATGTCGGATGAAGCTAATTGTGAAACCCCAGAGCGGGGAGGAAAGAAACAGTATAAGAAGAGGCAATTGGCAAATAACCCCAAGTAATCCTGATATGGTACTGGAGCCAGAAAATTATTCATGAGCACCTGACGACAGGCTTTATCAAGAACACTGGACATATGGGCTGGCAGTGCATAAGGGATGCTAGATGGGGTTGCTGAATCATGCCCCTACCAACGCCATCAGCGGAAATACCGATGGGAAGCACTGGTGAAGAGATAGTAATGCAGGGAGCAGATGGCATCCTGCAAGAAATGACTGTGGGCTTCTCAGAAGCTAAAGCTGAAGGAGCGGTGAAACCTGGGTGAGGCTGGAAGCTTCATGGACCAACTTCTAAGAACTTGGCCAGCAAATAAAGAGCATAAGTGGTGTTATCCTGGTTCAGGATGTTATCAAGATCAGAGGGATTCAGTGGTAGGGACAAAGCCTCAGTGACTTGGGCCCGTAGTTCAGCATAGGGGAGCTCAAAGTGAATACTGTTACCAATGGTGTGCTTAGTAGACAGAACCGCAGGTTTGTAATATTGTCTTAGTCAGAAAAGGAACTCAGGAAGCAGGTCCAACTCAGCAATAAATGAGCGATCAAGAGAAAGTGCATAATTTCCAGAGCATCTAGGACAATGGTCAGTGCATCAGTGAAAGGAGCCAAATCCAGGAGAGCTTTAAAATCCAACTCTGGAATTGACAGAAGAGGAAGAATCAGCCGAGAGTTGTTCAAAACAATAGCAAGCTTGGTTTTGAGGGATTAGATACCATTTCTGGTAAATTGATTGAAGGACTAGCCGCTGGCACTAGACTAGACGTATGAGTCCTGGAAGGACCATAAAAGAGGTTCCGCCATGCATCTTGACTCATCTGCTGGAAGAGCTGGAGGACTTGATCAAAGAAATAATTCAGAAGCTGCTGGTATCACAACTCAGAATTTGACATATGAGCTGGAAGAGAGGGGGGATGTCAGACTTATATGTAAATTGACATTATGTATTCTACAATCCTTTAAGCTCCAACTTCGGAGAAAATAATCTCAAAATTAATGAGATAAGCTCTCCAAGAGAAAAATTAGGAATGACTTGAGACAAGAGATTATTTGAGAAATAACAAGGGCGAATAAAAATAAGTATTCTTAATTGAGCCAAAACAAACATTGATGGCAAGAGTCTCCTGTCTAGGATTAGGAGAAAATCAGAAAATCAAGGACGCTGGACCAAAAATCCTGAATATGACAGCGGGTTATATGCCCTGACGGGGGGAAAACCAGATCCCTGGACTAAAATTGCCACAAGTAAATTGATCAGCTTATTAGAACAGTAGATCATGGGGACCGCACTCTGAGTAGGTGGTAGCGAAGAGGAAGAGGATTAGCGATGCATGCCAAAGGTCATCCCAAGCAGCATTGAGTACTGACAATCATATTCCACTTGAGCCAATGAAGTATTTGATCTAATGTCTAAAGTGGTGTTCTCATGCCCCAGTCCTTTTCTTGCTGGAAATCTAGGCAAGAAGGTAATTTCTTGGGATTTTTGCCCATATTCCCAGCCTGCTAGATTACCAGGTATCTCTAGGGGATAAATCCCTAAGGTGAAGTGAATTAGAAATTAGTTGGACTGAGTTTCAGAGTAACTATATTTGGGGGATTTTAGGATATTCGACTGGTTGTATCCATCAGGGATTGATCTGGACAAATACTTAAGATCTCATTGGGAGGAGTTGCTGGCGAAGCTGGGGCATCTGATAGTAATTAACTATCAGGTGTACTAATTAGGATCAGTCAGGTTTCATTGCTGACTGATTGACGATAGGTAGCAAGTTGTGAGGCGAGTGATGCTGCCTGCAACTAGCAAATCAAATGATTGGTGCATGACCTGCCTTAATGATTGATAAGCCCCATTACCTAAGCAGGTCACTAGCCAAATATGGTTGGTTTTTCTTGGATTAAGAGATAAACATTAAGGACACATTCTCTGACTCTTCCGTTTAAGGTCTCAAGGATGTCCAATGACAGAATCTTAGCCAGGATGGGGAAGACCATCGCTGCCAAGATGATAATGGGTGATTCAATGGCAATGGCTGCCATTTCATTGAAGAGGTGTCAACTGAGGTTTAGACAGCTGAATCCTTTACTATATAATTCCCCTAGGATTTACTATAATAAAAAACATTATATATGAAAGTATTATAATCTACAGTTATATTATCAATTCAGTTAATAGTTATACTATTAGCTTCTATTTTGTCGTTCTATCTCAAGGATATTATTGCTGAGTGCAATAATTAGAAGACAGTGAAAAGAGTAATGATCTGAGTGTTGATCTAGAGAAGAAGGAGACACAATTGGGGACTGCTGCCAACTGTGTGTTGGACCAAAGATACTGTCACCAGGGAATCTCAGCAAAGATTGGGTTGGACAGAACAAGGGAACGAATTCCTACAATCACAACATTACAAGTCTTTAATTGGGAATACTGGCCGAGTGTTGGGCTGAGATATAAGAATTCATACTCAAATATGGATAATAGTTGTCATACTACTATTGATCAATAAATCTATATATTATACAACGAGATGAAGTGCACGAGGAAACCAAACCTGTGCAGTAAAAAATTAATAGGATTGTTTGCTAATAATAACCCAACTAAGTAAATTTTTAAATTGGGTAAGATGCTCTAAAAACTTCTTAAAGAACACTGAGATATCATGAAAATAGAAAATGATAAACTTAACTTAAGTTCCTGCAAAATATGATCCATGGACTCTGGAAAATGGTGGGCTTATTTCTCAACCCTTGAGGTAATTGGGTAGGTTGGAAGTGACCCTCACTGCAATTAAAAAGCGCATTTCTCATGACCTTGAGGAGAAAGGCACAATTTTAAATAACTGCTAGCTAAGTCTATGGTGGAAAAAAGTTAGAGCCTTAGAGTTGGGCTATGGCGTTGTCAATCTGGGGGATTAGTAACTAGACTTTTTAATGAGGTTGTTAACTTTGCGTTAGTTCATAATTACCCAATGCCCACCATTCTTTTTTATTAGCAATAGTAGAGATGACAAGGGCTTTGAAAAGGCACCAATCGCCCTGAATCTAGTAGCTGTTTCAGCTCTGTCCTCTTTTTAGCTCCTCAACTTTTGATTTCCAATAAGACTTGGATCAAATAGGCCATGTATCACCAACATCAATGGTGTGTCTCCAGTCCTACATAAACCCATAGTCAGTGTCATATTTGGAGAAGATGTATTTATAGGACTCCAGGAGATAGTGAACTTTTTCAATCTCCTTGGGGGTTAGCTTCTCGGAAATTGAACATTGAGCAAAGCACATATCAATTGTCCAGTAGGTAGTCCCATATCTAACATAGTTCCATTATAATGGACTTGTCAGATGCCCTCAAAAGAAATCAGTAGAGCTTTTCCAATCTCCTGATGCTTCTTTATGACCATGTCCTTGTTAGTAAGATTCTCCAGCAGAAGATTGATGGGTCTCTGGAAGACAGGGTCTAGGATACCTGGCAACACCAGATGTTACAAAGGACTCATACCAGGAATGCTGGTTAATTGTAGTAGACAGTTGCGAGGGTTTTCACAGTAACCTTAGTTTAACTTTTGTTCACCCGCCTTGACTACTGCCTCCTATGACACATACGTAGAAGGTCCTCTGAAGCATCCACGGGTCAGACAACTTTTTTGTGTATCTTCCCAACGTGAATAAAATAAGGGAGAGGGAAGAGGAAGGGTGCTCAACTACGCATGTATATTCTTTCTTCTTAGGCGCATCATTTGTAAAGACTATGGGAACTTCATAATTTAAAAGGGAGAAAAATCCCTGTTTCATGTTGATAATTCCATCATACTTAACTATGAATTGAGTGCCAATGAGCAGTAGTATGCACTATAGTCCAATGCCACAGAAGGGGCAGACAGGAGGAGTTTCCTATATGTATGGGTATAGAAGAGTAGGCTCCTATAGCTTACATGTTGGGCCCTGCAGTTCCAAACTCTTATGAATAGTCCAGGTCAGGCACTAGCTTAATCTTATAAACGAACTTTGAAAAAACCACATTGTTGGGGCACCCATATCCAGGATGGCTAGAACACACGCCTTATTTATGACAACCTCTACCTTGGTTATATTGCTACCAAAAGTAGGGCGGATGGTGAGAACCTCCTTCAAGAATAGAGAAGAGGCAAGGCGTTGAGCAATTGCAGGGTATTTATCATTTAATAGATTGGAGGGCATGAACCTGCTGGGTTGATCAGATCACTGTAGCAATAAGATGGTCAGCATCACTAGCATTACTAATCACCACTGAACATCTCAATACCTGTTGGAGATAGGTTTTTCAGAGTGACATGGCCATATCTATTCTTTCAGGCCTCAGCCTATCCGGTATCTGCACTTCCATTGGGGCTCCTAAGACACAATAACCCGTGTCTTCACTACCACCTTCAGACTCGTCATCAGAGTGGTTGTCAATGCAAGCCAAATTGTTGCTATAAGGGGGTTGAGAAACCAGCTTGTTCTCCTCATAGGTAGTGCCTTTTGGCGCTCATCTACCCTTTTGACTTTTGAGGAAGCATTGTAGCTGCACCATTTTTGGGGCCAGTTGAGGAGAAGGATTCTTTTTACATGATCATAGGGGAGGCCGTGGTTGTTATGGAAGACAGCTCTTTGTGACGTGAGGAGTGGAGCCGCAGTGATGGACCCTTTAAGAAAGAGCGCAAGGTGTGACGAGAACTCAACTAATTTCATAGGGCTAACTTGGTGTGCAGCTGAGGGCATAGAGCCCGATCTTGTCAACCCTGGTGCCCTCTGGCCAACCTCCAATGGAGGAGAGCAGTATAGTTTGGTGCGCCCCACAGGAACTGGCTTTTGGAAGTGTAGTCGGCACCAGAGGGGTCAATAAAACTTCCTGGGTAGGTGTAGCTTAATTGAGATCAGCAACCTTTAATAATGCCTCTTTTATATCATAAACATTCCGTAGGGAATGCATCACTGATACAATATATCAGGCTAAGGAAGGATAAGAGGCTAATCCAGCATTGTGGCAGCAATCACGACAACTAAAGGTAGCATTTTAGCGACCAGGAGGGGCTGGGCTGCACTGTAAAACCGGGCAATGAAGATGGCAACTGATACCCCTTCTAGTAGACTTAGGCACATATTGCTTGTTTTTTCCTGCGCAAGCTCTATGTGGATCCAAACTCCTCAATGAGAGCTTTCTTCTCCTCTACCCAAGTATTAAAGGGTGGCCAATAAAAGAACCATCACCTCTTGGGCAGAGTGGCTGAGGCAGGGCAGGATATGCTTTAATTTTTGGGGAATTGGTTGTCCCTTCCCTAACAGCCTCATAAACAAAGAGGAACGAGGCAATGCTATCCTCACCTAGGGTAAACTTAAAAGAAAGAGGCTTTGAAATAACTGGAGAAGCCTCCTGGGAGGTTTGGCATAAGTGCTGTTCAAGTGTTTTAAGACGAGACAGTGCGCTGTCTAGCTGCTGTTCTAAAGCAGCTAGCCGGGGTATAAACGCAGCAGGGAGGTTTTAGGGTTAATTACCCCAACACCCTCCAATTTGGAAAAAGTTTTGTGTGGTGTATAGGCCCCCTGTAGTAAGCACCAAATGTTAAAATTCAGCTCTTGATTTTCTCACTGGTGCATTTTTACACCTGAATTAAAACAAATATTTTTATAAGTATGTTTCTCAACTGTGGAAATATTTTAAAAGGTTATTAGACAATGTGTAGTTAGAATACAACACTTCACTTAGAATAAAATGTTGGTTTTTATAAGATTTTTATTAGTATTAATTGAAGGGTTAATAAGAAAACCATCTTAATATATTGATGCTTAGTATTTAAATGTATCAAAGCATAAAGCAATTAAGGCACAAAATTTTAATTAAGCTAAGAATAGCTAAATTAGGGAATCTGGGGATTGGACCTACTGGAGCTCTCAAACTTTCCATTGAATCAAGGGGATAGCTGATGGATGGTCATTAACTGGTAGAATTACCCCATGGAGGAAAGATTTTTGTATTTATCCAATTGGATGCCAGGACCTCAGAATAATTTCCTTGATTCTGCCACAGGATTGGCGCAAAATGACTACCAACAATTGATAATTTTGGCTGAGGTGAGAGAATATAATGATTAACCTGATTTGAGGGGTTCCACTAAGAATTGACCTTGGTCTCTTATCTGATATTATCCTCATTGACCTCCAAATCAATCTTAAACAATCAGACTTTTAATTGCCCAACATATATCTTCAAGTCAAGTAGATATCATATATTATTCTACATAGCTATTATGTTGTAAGGATTAAATAATGACCTTCTGAAATGAATTAAAGCTTTGAACCAAGCAATTTCTAGAAGTTAAAAGTCTCATTTGAATAATGGATATTGATAGTTTTCTAAATGGGAATTTAAACTTACTTATGTACCACTAGGACTAATACAGATTTTTTATGCTGTCACAAAACTATCTTTTTATATTCAACATTAGCTCATAGATTTCAAAAGCATGCATTTTTACAAGGTAATTTATGATCATAGGTCTAAGGTTCTATTTGATTTGATAAAAAATTATGAGAAGCTCAAATCATTTTTTCTATTATCTAAAAGTATTAAATAACTAGGGAAACAAAATTAGGAAGATTTCAAATTAATGATGTTATAAATTAGGCGGTTGAGCTTTGTTAAAGATGATAGGTGATTAGGACTCAAGCGATCATTTTCTAAGTTGTGAGAGCTTAAAAGATACTGTTTTGACTTGAATGCTCACTCTTAGAACATATTGTCCTTTTGTTCAAAGTGAAACCTTAATAAATGCATTTTCATGAAAATTTTCAACAAATCCTTTATAAATTTTTTAGCTCAACTTTTAACTTGTAATTCTAACTATTACATGCAATATCTGTTTCAAACTATCTCTACAGAAATAAAAAACAAATTATTTATACATAAGAAAGGTCTTCCACATTCACTCCTAAACTACAGATAATTTAAACAAACATTTGCACAAATATTCTATGAATTATATAACCAAAATAACAGGGTATGACTTTAACATATATTATAATATATATAGATAAGCACTTATTTTGTGCACTTTCTGAGCATGCCAACTGTTTAACTAATGTATTTGTTCAACTCATTTAACAGATTGCTCAAGAATAACCACTAGCCAATCAGATCAATAGTATTATACATGCACACATACTTTTCTAATTATATATTTTACAAAGAAAATTAAAAAAAAGGTTTTTACAAAAAAGGAGAGTATGTCAATTGGTTTAATGTCTACTTTTCTTGAGCATAATTCTCCAAAGTATAAGTAAAATTTTTTTCATTAAGAATAATAATCTCACATTTTGTTGCAGACATCTCTAACTGAGAGACATCCAATGAAACTAGTATTTAATTTTGAGATATATAATTCATTTATACTTGAGTATCCCTTATGAGAATAGCTATATAAATCTCAATCTTTCAATTACCTATACCTTTTAATTTTTTAGGATATTATTATATTAGCTACTGTTAGATACCAGATTATCTGACAATTAGGAAGATTATCAAGAAATTGAATACCATGAGAAAATTGACACATAGACCATAATAAGTGTTAAAAGCCTATAAATTAACTAAATGGAAATTCATTGGTTGGTAAGGCTCAATTCAATACTAAGAATTTACATCAGGCTGACTTGAGCCTAAGAATTTCCCAATATAAAATCAAGACTAACAAAAGCAAAGAATAAATAAAATATCAGGTAACTAGTATATATAAGGTGACATATGAGGCAGTAATTCCCTCAAACACCCAATTCGCCCCCCTTCCCCCTCAGTTATGCTAGGCTAGGGGAACCTAGTCTAGCATACTAGAGGCTAAATAGGGCTTTTTTTGCAATTTTGCTATTTTTTGTCCTGCTTTTTATTTTTGTGTCAGCAAAAAGGGTCACCTGATCCCCTTACCTTGAACAAAATAAGGCAGTAAATTAGATTGTATCATAAAGAGGGTAAAAATAAGGGATCTGCCCAATGATCAATTTAAAGGATACCAAGTTTTGTCAGAATTAAGTTATTGATAGCACATTTTTTACTTATCAAATTTATGCTACAAAGTTATTAACTAACCTGGAAGCAATATACAATGAATAACCTTGATTCAGATAGCATCCTCTAATAATTATACTGTTCTTTTTCCTTATGGGATTTATGTTATTAGAATTAATATATAAAACACTTAAGCTAATTTTAGTATAATTTACGCTTTTAATCTAGATCTCTAGTTTGGTACTTTGACTTAATTAATTTCCTATGACTCTTATCATAGAATTGTTACTCTGGTTGTGGGAGCCTAAGTGAGACTTTACACTATAAAAGTATATAGAATACTTTCTTTGAGTCTTAGACTATTTCAAGTAAAGCTGTTGGGCTTCTTTGGCATAGTAATATTGAGCCACAATAAATGGAAGCCTACAAGTGGGTGCTCACTACAAAGGGCAAAGCCATTACTTAACAATAATGATTCTAATTCATCAAGTACAAAAGTTAATCCTATTGATAGTGTAACTTACTGGATGCACAATGGAAATAGGGAGTAAGATTACCAAATAGGAAGTCTGCCCTAAGTTCATTTGAAAAGGAATAAGAAAATTCAATAGAGCTCCTAGAATTTTGACATCTAACCTGGATTTCAATAAAAGAGTTTGAGACTTGCTTCAAGGAATCATAAAACACTTGAGAAAGAGCCAGCTATGAAAGGGCATCCCTGTGGACAGGACTTTCATGCATCTATATGATTTCAGTGTTCTCCCAGAGACATAAAGTTCAAGTAAAAATTTATCCCTATACATCAAGAAAATTGTAAGCCCAGCACTTCAGCATTTAGAGCATTAATTGAAGTTCATATGAGGAACTCAACTATTAAATCAAAACCAAGGGGCGTTCAGAATGGCCTATGAACAGGTATAGAATTTAGCATCTTAAAACATAGGGGATATATGATGATTTATCAAAGTAAATGAAATTTTAACATTCAGATCTATAACCAAATGGCGACCATTGATTTCAGGGTCATTAAGAATGAGGAGAAACTATGAAACTACTAATAAAGAATATTGTGAGTCTAATGATAGGATTCAGAAACTACTTGGCTTTTTGAGAGCTAAGATGGCAAGATGCCAAATCCCAGAGTGAAATGGCGTCCCATGATTTCACTAGCTGTCATACATTAGGAAGAACATATCAATATCCTTGCGTCCTGGCCAGAGCTCGCCCTAAGGAAAAATAATGAGCTTGAAGCTCATCAAACCTCTGAGGATAAGTAAAAATTTTAGAGCTTTATTGCCCTATTAGCCCATGTTGAGAAGGCTCAGGTATCCCTTTTCAACTCAGTTAGCTACTCACTCAATTTCTGAGCAACTTTAAAAAAAGAGATCAATATGATAAGCAAATCACCTAGTCAAGAAGACATAATCAGATTTACTGTCAATGAAGCTGAGCAATCCAATATCTTATAATGGACTAGTTAGAAATCAAGACAGACAATCCTCCTCAAAGCACTGAATGTAAAGTGATGAAGGAGGACTTAAATTGACGCAATGGAGTAATAGAAAGTGATGACAAGCTCTTACAAACTAATGCTCTACTGCTCATCAACAAATCAATGCTCTTGACATCTGTATTAAGAACTTAGAGGAATAATAAAATAATTCTTAAAAGAAACATTAATCTACTTGATGTTGCACCAAGACTCAATCTTGAAGAATTGGAGCAACATCTTAACCCTATGAAAGACCAAATTTTTAACTTACTTGACGAGTTGAGAAGAGTGACATGTACTAAACTAATGAATCACGAGCTCCTGGAGTACATGTTGTCAAATGGTTGGAAGCCACCACCTTCAGCACTACCTTCAAAGACAAGTTTAGACTTCGAGAAGGAAGTAATGAGTCCTTCCTATATATATTTGAAGCTGTAATGGAAGGCGCAAAAGATCAGAAAATCAAGCATATCTTGTCTTGTTTAAGCCGTATTGCTCAGGAGGTTATGGTATCCCAAATAGAGAACTTGAATACTTAAAGTAAAGTGAAGGACACTTATAAAAAAATTCATTTCCTTGAAAAGCTTGAGTATGAAGAAATAGGCTTTTATGGGAAGTGCATTACTCCAAAATGTAACACTGTACATATTCACGAATTGTTATTATGATGTAGCTCACACACTAATGACCTCATATATGCTTAAACTGGATAATGATGTAGCTGCTATTGTTGCTGATTTACGTATTAATCCTGACCTAGTCATTCACGTCACGTCAGTAAAATAAAGCTTCAACTCTCTCCTAGACATCAAAGAGGCACTGCTCATTGTGGTTAATATACACAAGCCAGAAACCAACTGGAAGGCTCACATGAAACCCAAAGTGTATACATGTATGAAATAAAGCCCAAGAAGGTGAGGAAGCTCAAGTGCAACTATTAAAAGAAGAATAAGCACATTAAAGAAGAACGCTTTAAGAAAAACCATAACTTTGATGAGCAGGGAAAAGGGCAGTAGGCTTAGGTTCAGGAACCTCTAAAGTCAACCAGTCTAAAGTACTTGAAAAGAAAATTTGCTAATTGCTCACCTTATGTGCTTAAGAATGATTCTAGTGATGACTCTGAAGAGGGTTACAAGGACATAGGTATTAAATTTAGTTAAACCTGCTGAGATTATCATTCCAGATGTGTTGAATGCTTAAATATTGATGACGCCCAGGTCCTGGAAGAATCTTACCTCAATCAAGTTATTGGTGCTCTAGAATAATTAGCACAGCCAGTGATGCTAAACAGTACCTTGCCCTGATAATCCAACCCTCTCAAGCATACACAGTTAAAAAAGATTAAGAAGAAATAGTCTGAGACTGACAGAAAGCTCAATGCAACGTTTCTGGCTTAAAGAGGTTTTATCCCTCCAATCAAAGATAAAGAGACCATTACTAAAGTAAATTAATGATTCAAAATGTCAGAGTAAAGGCTATCTTAAATATAAGATCTCCAATCAATGTCATCTCATCCTATTTCTTCATAAGATCAACTCAAACCAGACCATGAGTACACCCAGGAGTATAGCACTTCAGGTCTAAACAACACCAAAACAATAGATGTTTAATCTACCTTACCAGTTTAGATCGTCAAAGTAATTAATCAGCTCCCACAATTGCTCTAGACAATAGCCAGTATGACATACTTATTGAGACGAAATTTATGATTAAGTATGATTTTATTATTAACTTAAAGGAATGGTATTAGATATCAAAATACTGAACGTGATGGTAAAAATATTAATCACTTAACTCCCAAGGAAGAATGGACGCCTAGACCTGAGAAGGGGGTTACCATAGTCATATTATTCAATTATATGTAGAAACTGATATTTGCTTGGGCTCAACTCAATATTAGGAAAATTCCATTTGGACCAGATTTTGCCAAATATACCTCACAATAAAATCCTAACTATTTTAAATAAAGGATCATTAGAAATGTCAGGTGACCATTAAATTAGGTGGCATATAAGGTGTAAATTGAGAGGAACCTGCAAAAGAGTAAGAATCAAGAATAATTTAACCTTCAACCTAAATGATACCAAATCTAATCCATCTTGGTACATTCATCAAACTTTTCTCCCTAATAAAAAATATGCTACAAGGGCATTATACAATCTGGATGCTTCACCTGACCAAGAGCCTCCCATCCAGATTACCCTTTATTAACCTTATTAATTTTTTTAAAATTTTTAGTTTTAATTATAATGTATAAAACACTATCATATATACTAAAATTAACTTAAATCATTAATTATATAACTCTTTTATTAGCTTGACTTCAAAAATACCATTCTTCATATTTACTATATGTCATATACTATAGTTGACTGATGCTACGCGTGACTTGGAACGCTCAAAAATAATATTCTGTCATGAGTCTTTGACCGCTTCAAGTATTAACTTTGAGGTTTCTTGGACACAGAACTATCAAACCCAAAAACGGAAGCCATACAGCCTGGTGCTCACTATAGGGCGCAGCCAACGCTTATTGTACCTGCACCTACTTTGACTGCATCATGGAAGATAATTCAATTACTATTATAACCTGTTAGGTGCACAAAAGAACTGGTGAAGAAAAAGCCAAATGGGAATTCCTCTCATTTTTGTCATTTTTCAAAAATATAATAAAATCCATTGGAGATTCCTGATCTCATTGTCTAGCATGGACTTCTAATGAAGGAGTTTGATACTTACTTCATGGAGTTATTAACATAGGAGAAATAGCTATTTGTAAAATGGCATCCTCTATGGACAAGACTCTCATAAACCTATACAATTCAAATGTTTTTTAGAGAGATACAGTATAAATAAAATCTATCTCACTATATCATGCAATTCATATACCCTATGCTTTATCAGATAATGCACCCATTAAGAGTCCATAATGAGTAGCTCCACCATTAATATATATCCAAGCGTTCTACAGGAGGTCTATGAACAGGTATGTAAATTAGCATCATTAAATATAGGGGACATCGACTATTTGATTGCAAAAAACTGTTCATATATCATTCACATTCAGAACCAAATGTAATATTGATTCTGGTGTTATTAAGTATGTGGAGGAAGTTTTGAAGGCTCTTCAAATGGACATTAAAGATTTAATAAAAATACATAACGATTAATTGACGCCTACTCCAAAGGGCTCCAAAGACAAGACGCTGAAGCTCATGGTGAGATGTCAGCCCATGCTTCTACTAACTGACATATTGAGGAAGAACAGATCAAGCTCCTCAAGGCCTGGTTAGAGCAAGCCCTACGACAAACTGATGATCTGGAAGCCCATCAAACCTCTGAGCTAAAATAAGTACCATGTAACACATTTCTCAAGTTACCCATGTTGGGTATTATCTGGCATTACATATATTGTGATTCCAATATTACTGGATGATAATTGTGGGACAGCTAGGGCGGATTAGGAAGAAGCCACCAAAAATAATTTAGTTATGATTATTTGAGTGCCTCAAGACAAGGCAATATTGGGATATAAAGGGTTATTATTGGATCGCCTCTAAATAAGGTGATAAGGCAATAAGGCGATATCAACATTTGACATATAAGAAGTAAATCGCCTACAATTAGGTCGATAGAGTATTAGAGAATAACAAGCTGAATTTGAGGAGAATTGGCGGAATAGAATAGTTAATCTATAAGAGCAGCATTGCCTGAAGCCGCTGTATATAAGAAAAATGTGCAATTGAGAGAAGGAAGGTTGTTAATACTAGAGAGAGTGGGACAGCGGAAGATCACTATATTTATTAAAATAAATAAAAGAGTCAATTGGGGCAATTGCTCCTATTTTTAGTATATTTTCAAGTGTGTCCAAAGGACCAAGGATCCCCACATTGTCTAGCTGTTGCTCAGTGGGTTTGACCTGTACAAACAATACAGCAGATCCTAATGATACCATCCAATTTTATAACAGTGGTGCTCACTACAGGGGGCCCACTGACTAACCACCAAACACTACAAAAAACCAGTCTCCAGCCATGACTTACACAGCCTCTGTTGCTGGGAATCTTCAAGGAACAATGCACTAGTCAGATATGAGAAACTCAAACTTCCCTTAGACGCGGTGCTCAAAAACCAAGATGAACTCCTTCAAGAACGAGATGTTGTCATGAACCAACTTGATAGCACGTTTATCCTAATGAAAATCTTGGGACAACAAAACAAAGAACCCGCCATCTGATTGAATAATATCACATAATGGCTGCAGTGTACAGAGCGAAGATTGAACAATACTTCTCAATCTTCTCGCTGGGATAAGGATTATCATCAAGAGGGGGCATCATATGAGGAAGAACATTACGCTGGTCAGAGCTACTACACCCAGGATGGTAGTACCAGATACAAATATGAGTTAGAAAACCACTTCCCTCAAGTAATGGTGGTACTGCCCATGGCAGAAGGTCATGCTACCCCTGAAGCGGTAGACATCCCAACTTCCGCTGATCCAGCTTCTCATTGGGAAACTGCTTTCAGATCTCTTTTGGTTCCTCAGTATGGGCCAAAGCCCTGTGAACGAGATGAGGAGGTTAATATCAAAAAATTTACCTCCGTTTGATTAAAGTGGGAAAAAACATGGTTTCTTTAAATGGTTTTTGTTTGCAGCGGAAGGTGCATCTGATAGACGGAAGGCTAAGTTGTTGATATCTGCCTTGGACGTTGGGAGTGCTGATCAGGTCACCTGTTACCTCCCAAGTAGCTCTGTCACCTATAAGGACATAAAGAATACCATACTCTGCCTGTTTGGGGGTACATTGAAGATGTCACAGCGAAAAGCAGACTTCTTAATAATTGAATTTTGCCAAAATGAGCCTCTCCTGGAGTTTGCTGATCGATTCACAATGGAAGCCCATGTGCTGATTGGGGCAAGGTACTTAGCGGAAGCTGATATGCTCATCACCAAGATCTCTACGGTGAAGCTATATTGCAAACTTTATGATGTTATTTCGCCACTTCTGGATGATGACATACCTCCGCTCAAGATTGTACAGTTTTTGCGTCATGTATACCCTTACTTTCTGCCACCGAATATGTAATGGAAGACTACCACTGCTACTGCATCCTCTTATTCAGGAGAATACTCTCATCTGACTCCAGCTCCATTTAGCAATCCTCAGCCTTTCTATAACACTGCACCTCGTCCTCAGCTAAATTATATTCAACAGTTCAATCAGTATCAATAATCTGGTTTTGAAAAACATCAGTAACCCAGCTATCAACCAGGACCTAGCTATGTTAAACGTCAACAATCATCTTACTGACCTGGGCCTGGTTACGCCGAACAACCTCAAACTTTCCAATCTGGAGCCTTTTATGATAATCAAGGACGTGGCTCTTATGGGGTTAACTGCTATTAATGCGGCCGCCCTGGTATTTGGCAAAAAAATGCTATTACCGCCATGTGAACTACATTCACCAAGATCAATACTATCAGGGAAAAGATGGAGTGGAGTAGATATGAGACTCTCTAACTCCACGATACCAACTAAAAACGTCCCTGAATCAATAGTAATATACCCTGAGGAGATCCATCAGTACAATGCCGGACTTTTATATCAGCAGCCAGTTGGAGGAGTAAATGTAGTGACATGAGCTCAAGCCAAGGCAGCGGCGGAAGAAGAGTCCCCAGAACAACTGAAGCCATATGCCTGTCAAATGCTTGATCAAGCTTCCTCGGACAAACTTGATTCTTCTTTAGATGCATTAACTTTGAAAGGAGTAAACGTCGCCCTTCTGGTAGATGCCATTGTCAAAGAATACCCCCAAGTCGGTGAGGGGATAATGAGTTTACTTTAAAAAAGAGAGCCCATAAGTGTTCACATATTAAAAAGTCAATATTCTTCTTAATATGAGTGTACATACTGTGATATTTTTGTAGCAAAAAATAGGGTTGACGCTATAATAGATATTGGTGGTCCAGTCAACATAGTTCCACTAAGTTGATGGCAAAGTTGACGTTAAACCCTGATGCGGATCATAGAATGGTGTACAGAACTGCTTGATCAGAAGCACCATCTCTGAGGGGGCTTACAGTGTGCTACCTTTGCGCTTTGGGTCCATTGTCATTGTAGCGCCAGCAATTGTGCTGCTAAACGATAACTTTGACCTGTTAATTGGAACCACTTTCCTGCACCATTTTGGGGCTATCATTAATATGACAGAGGAGACCCTCACCATTCTGGGTCAGTGGATCCCAATTACTTCACTACTAGTGGAGTACCAAAGGATCTGATGCATATGAGCCATATTAACCTTGCCTATAGTGATGGGGTGATGCCAGTTCGCTATCACTGACTAAAGTGCAAGACTCGTCCTCTTCCCCAGCAGATATATGAATATCAAGGGATACCTATTCAAGCTGCAGGGCCCATATTTATTCCTTCTGGACATCAAGTCTTAGTGAACAGCGAGTTAGAAGTGGAAGTGCATATTGGGCTATATGTGGAAGTCATTGAGCTCTATAATCAAACGCGATTTGAGCTGCATGTGGCTCCATGGATTATACTTCTGGGAAATGGAGAGATTAAGGCTTTGTAAGCATACCTCCAGAACAAACCAATGCAAATCTGCTGATACTAAATTATAGTGTATTTACATTTAATTCCAATAGATGCAGTCCTCCAGGTTCATGCTTTTGGGTCGTTGGATGAATTTGGTCTACCAGTTAAGGCACCGATTGGCATAATAATAGTGGTACTGCGGAGT
>JAKSZP010011004.1:0-68623 GCA_022478985.1 Massospora cicadina
GTCAAACTTATCTCATTGTAGATCTGAAAATCATGGACCAATAAAATCAATATTTGATATTTTATATATTTTGTATTTTTCTTTTTTTAAGAAACTTTTACCATACTATTAGGTTCAAAGATTCTCTTTTCCTCTTCATCAAAATGGTTCCTATGTATATTCTGACAGTCAACTTTTCATGGCTCAAAATATTATTCTCTTAATACTTAACCATCTTTTTGGTTCAGTGGTCCTCTTTTAGGACTTGACCAAAAACTTAGGACATGACCATTTTAATGGTTTGTTGGTCCTCTGGAAACATTGCAATTATTTTCTTTTAGGTCCAATACTTCCTTTTTTAGAATTAAACTTCTTCACTATACAAACAGCAGCGGTGTTTCTTTATGTATAGGAAACACTTGCTGACTTTGACAATACTTATAAATTTTTACATTCAATGGACCTTCAATCCCAACTTGTCATTCTTACAACAGGTCCCAATTCATTTCAAATTTTAAGCAACTGACACTTGAGTCTTTTTATCTCATTAATATGTGTCTTTCTCATTAGTCAACAGTTCCATTTGATTGTTCTGATCTTTTTTCTCTTAAAAACGATTTTTGGCATTTGTTGACATCCAAAACGTTTTTAAATAAATCCACTGATGGCTCTGGAAAAAATCCTAATCATGTGGATTGATATAGTAACATTAACTGCATCCAAGTTTCGTCCTGAATTGATTTTCTCCTCTTATCAGGCAATTTCTGCCTCAATGATTAAATAATTCTGGGTCAAACGATTCCCTCCTCTTTCTTGGATCAATTTATTTCCTGTTTTAACCTCGTACTCTTCATTGGCAATTTAATCCAATACTCTGAACTGATTGCTCTCCATATCAGCTCATCCAATGTCTCATCTAATTTTTCATCCAACACCTCACTCAGCGGGACTAAAACAAATGGACCCAATTTCAACCTGAGTTGGCCTTGCTGATCCTTGGGGCTATTGCAAGCAGACCCAATTTCAACCTGAGTTAGTCCTGCTGATAATCTTCAGCTTAAGTTTATACCTGGTGGAACAGGTCTTCTTACAGCCCTAAACTGATCCATATCTAGGCTGAAAGTCCTTTTATTGAATCTTGAGTATCATTTTTGGCATTATTTGACATATAGGAGTCACATCTGCATGTCCAATTCTTCAATTCTTCGATTTGCTTCACTAGATGCTCCACATCTGATCTGGGTGAACGCAATTGAACGCGATCCACTTCTCATTCTATCTTCAATAGAAACTTCTTGGACTAATTTTACATTTTTCTTCTCCAATAACAGTACTTTCCTTAGTAACTCTTAGCCAATTATAGAAACATCTTCTACTCCTTCCTTTGTGACATCTTGACTAATGTATCCTACTCAACTACAACCCCTATAGTGAGCACCAATTGTTAATTTATGGGTTTCTTTGATTATTCACGGCTGATTACCCCTAAATTTATTAACTGCACAGTTTCAGTGTTTGCAAATTTTATGCTTTGTCTGATAATAATATGTATTAATCTGATAATAGTATAAAGACTATTATCTGTAGTTGAATAAGCACTAGTATTTGGTCCAAAGCTTGATCAGTATTCCTCCTCAAAGTACTTAAGATGTCCTCAATAGGCATTTGTTCCTTTATACCACCTAACTTGATCCACGCTCAGATCTTCGTTTACAGCTTCTCTCTGATGACACACAGTTGGCAGAAATCCCAATTCATCTTCCTTCACTTCTCTGGATCCACGCTAGGATCCTCACTCTTTATCTTAAAGAGTCTCCAATAAAAGCATGATGCAACAATTTTCTTGAAGAAGAATGGACTAAAAATGGATTCTGGTAACTACTCCTGTTACTTGGTGTTTTTTATTAAGTGAATTCATAGTAAAATTATAGTTAAAATTTGGCGCTCAACCCTCAATTGGCACCTCATTGATGAAACGGCAGCTGTTGCCATTTAATTACCCATTGTCATCTCATCAGCGATGTTCTTCCCCATCCTGGCTAGGTTTCCATCACCAGGCATCCTCAAGACCTAGAACGGAAAGAGTCAAGAATGTGTCCCTAACATTTTCCTCTCAATCTCAGCGGACCAACCATATTTGTAAGGTGACTGATTAGATAATGGAATTGTTACACATCAAGGCAGTTCACAAATCAACTGATCAATTCGCTAGTTGCAGGCGGCATCACTCACCTAACAACTTGATCCCTAAATTCCAAATTCTGTTGGTGATGAAACCTGACCAATCCAAATCGGTACACCTGATAGTTAATCATCAATCAACTATCAGATGTTTCTATTTCATCCGCAACTCTGCCCAATGAGATCTTAATTATTCGCCCAGTCGATTCCTGATGGATCTGAACCAGGAAAATTACCTAAAGCACCCCAAACATTGTTACCCTAAAATCAGGGTCAACCAATATCCAATTTACTTCACTATAGGGGATTTTCCCCTAGCGACCCCTGTTATTCTAGTTGGCTGGGAATATGGCCAAAAATCCCAACACTTGTAAAGAAACATCATGTGGATGCTGTGAGGATTTACAAGGAATACATAGACCAGAAACTTCTGAGAGGTCCAGAGTACCAACCAGGAGACCTAATGATGGTTAACTCCAAGAGCATTCCTATGAAACAACTTTGTCAAAAGTTAGGTTAAAGTTGATAGGGTATTTAGAGCGATACAGAAGGTAGGCTTGTTGTCTATAGGATTGATTTTCACCACTTATCAATGTCTTTAATACCTTACAATAATGTTTGTTGAAACCCTACACTGAATCTATTTCATGGTCACCCAAACCTATCATGGTGGATGGCGAACCTATGTATGAAATTTATGCCATTTTAGCTTCCAGAATCTCCTGCCGCCTCCTTCAGTATCTAGTTTCTTTGAAATGTTATAATAAGACTCAGAACAGTTAGGACTAGCACAATACTGCCTTCAATATTCATAGTTAGTCAAGTAACGCCCAAAAGATTTCCTGGAGCAGTTGGTCCTCTATGTCCCCCATATCTTTAGCTGCCATAAAACTTCCAAACCCTCTTAAGATCTATGCATTGACTGGAATCTCTTCAGGTGGAATGAAACCCCGCAAAAATTAATGGTGATGTCACAGAAAAACCCATTTTACCTGGAATTAAACGCCCTAAGAAGGACAAATAGAAAGCTCTAGAAACTCCCAAAACTCCCTCTAATGTCCTTAGATAATCTTTCCAAGGGTTATGAGCAAGAAATAGGTATTAGTTTGCACCGCTTAGCACAATTTGAAAGAATTTATGGGATATAAGGTAAGCTATCAGGATATAAAGTGCCTATAGACACTACTATGGATAAGGGCTCACAACATGCGATCCTAAAAACCTGATAATATTTGATAAATTGATATTTAACTTTTTTTCAAAAAAATTTCAGCTCAAATTTGTTTTTTGGACCCAGATCAGTGATTCCCCTTAAACCCAACTATCTTAAATTCCAATATGGGTTCCCTTTTGAAAGTATATTTAAACTAAGATTAAAAACTGATTTCTTAATTATAAATTTTATTATTTTAGGTTAGAATCTGATATACTGTCCCTATAGAAAATGACAGTTACATAAAGTAAGCTTTTCTTTCCCATAAAAATCACATTAGTTACAAAGATTCAATATGAACAACAAATTTGATAATCACACAGGAGGGATGGGCGACATTAATAAACAAATCTAGATGAGCGAAAGTCATATCAGGCAATGTGCAGAATGGTGCGCTGAAGGGCAAGGGAGCCCTGGAGGGACCAGGAACCAATGCTGCTAAGAAATCACAAACCCAGACAACGTTCAGGTTAGTGGAATTTACAACTAAACAAAACTTATACCTAGAAATTCAATATTCACAACCCCTCTCACAGGTAGAGAACAGGCTCTGACTCTACCTAGGGGTTGATTCTCCAACTCTATGGGAGGAAGTGGGCGAGGCACAGGTCTCCCTATTACCACATGCGTTGAACATTACCACCCACACAATCCACCATGGCTGGATTTGTCACTACTAGTTACATATTTCCTGGAATTAACCGCCCTTTTAAAGCCAAGTCCAACAAGCCCTTGGGGCAGAGACTAGAACCCCTAAGGGTCACCAATGACCTATATAAGGTAATTGACAAAAAATGGGTTTTGGCTTTTCCAGACAGGGCTGATGAAAAAGGGATATTTGATGCAAGAACCCAGGTGGGAATCGAACTTAACACCCAGAAAATCCCAAGATATGAGGTTATGAAATCTGGTCAAATTTAAAAAAAAATTTGTTGAAAAGCAACGAATTTGTAGCTCATATCAGATTCCATTAATCACTGGAATCTTCATGAAGCAACCCCCTATAAATTATGTCCCAAGATGAGAAAGGCTTTAATTTTTTCAGATATTCTGATTAACTCTAATAAAATCTTGAAATTTTGGGCCAGTTTTCTGTATAATCTTTGTTTTCTTCAACAAAAGTTATAAGGAATTAACTTTTCTTTCTCATTGCAAACACTTTTGCAACCCATTCAATTCAAGACTAAATCTAGTTTGATAATCTCATAGAGGGGATTAGTCTGCGCCCATGTCTGGGAGCAGTTGGGCAAGCAATTCAAGAGGAGCAGGCGGAAGGCCCGCAGCCTCTAACATTCAAAAACGCCCCAGAGAATCTGGCGGAATAAAAAAAATCTAAAAAAACTGGCGGTCACAATTTCCCTGGAGATACTCGTGTGGCAAGCACGATGCAACCAGTACATCAACACACCACACTCCCAGCCACTTTTGTCGGTGGAATTTGGAGTCCGTGTGTATCTGGACATCCAAAAAACAGCCTTATGGGAAAAATTTTGTGAAGATGTACACAAAATTTTCCCAACTGCGGTGTACGTTGCACCTCACTCCATGTCACATGGTTGGCTGAACCTAGGTTTTGAAAGCAAAATAGCAGCAGATGAGGCTGCAGCGGTGTGCATAGTGGTTGACCTCCCCAAAGGGCAACGGGTCATCAAAACCAAATGCACCAGATGGACAAAATCAAACCAAATTTTCCTCACATTTGACTTTTTGCCTACTATGGTAAAACGAGATACATTGGAGCAACACCTGAAAGATGGTCTCGCCATATACAGCGAAATACAATCTTTCAAAATGAAACGTTTTATGCTGATGCCACACCTGTGCACCGGCAAAGCCATTGCAGTTCTGACCCCAACTGAGGAGATCATAAAGGACCTAACCCAGATCCTGCACTCCACCTTTATTGACATCACAGGGCATACCACCCACCCATTCTGGGTAACCGTGGACAGCGCGCCCCCCATTTGCACCCACTGTGACGCATTTGGCCATAAGGCGCATGCATGCCCCATCAAGGAGGGCGTCACATTCCAAGAGCACCCCTCGGCGGCTATGGCCAGCGGAGAGGCGCACTATGAACCAACTGCAAGCACCAAGGAGGCTTTCCCGTGGGGAGCACAAGGCTGTTACCTATTGGTAAAGCCCATCTCCCTGCAGGAGCAGAAGAAGGCCAAGCAGGCCCATAGGGCCGCGGCCAAGGAAGCAGCCAAGGCCACCACCACCATCCCATACTCACAACGCCAGGAGGACATGGAGACCTTCGCAGTGGAAGCAACTCAGGAATCCATCACCTAATCAGATTGGGAGGCTCATGCTGAGTGGGCCACTCAATCTAAGGATCCGATGGGAGATTTGATCTCACCCAATCGCTGCACCAAAGCTCCGGTCAAAACTGACTTGGGACCTATCCCAACCAAAAAAATTTTCTTGCCCCGCTC
This sequence comes from Massospora cicadina, assembly GCA_022478985.1. Classification (NCBI taxonomy): domain Eukaryota; kingdom Fungi; phylum Entomophthoromycota; class Entomophthoromycetes; order Entomophthorales; family Entomophthoraceae; genus Massospora; species Massospora cicadina. The sequence goes on from JAKSZP010011004.1 coordinate 5,812, forward strand.
GACGGTGCACCAAACTTATCCGCACCACAAAAAATTCGTCCGACGTTGGGAAAACAAAAAGTGAAGGCTAAAGCCAATGTAACTCTTTCCACAAAAATTAACAAAAACCCCAATAGCGTTGCTGCTAGCACCTGCGCTGCTGTGAAAGCCCATGGGGACCTGGAAGAGGCTGGTGGGCCCAGGGGCCCACCCCCATGCACCTAAGGTGCGATGGGGGAAACCTTCACTCTAGGGATGCTGAATATCGCCAGACTCAAGGCCTCCCCATCCTGGGCTAGGAAACTGAGTTTTTTACAAAACAATTTACCCGTGGATATCCTGGCCATCCAGGAGTCCCACTATCCACGAGGTTCTGAGGAAGCTTGGAAAACAATACTCCTACCATCCCTATCCTTTGGTTGAAGCACTGTGGGGTGCTAATTCAGAAAAACAATTTTTTCAAATTCACCTCCTCAGAAATATTCCTAAATGGCTGAGTGCACATTGTCACCTTCTCGTGGGCTGACATTGCACACACAATCATCAACATTTACACCCCAAACGGTGCACATGAGCGTCAGGAATTTTTCTTGTCAGTCAAATCCCTCCCACTACCCCCCAATTCTTTCCTAGTTGGCGACATGAACTGTTGGTAACCTCACCAATGGACCGGTGACCGCCATCACTCCATGCCTCACAGGGTCACGTAGAACTACACGTTCTAAAAGCCACCCTTGGGTTCATGGATGCGCTGCCGCGACATGCCCCACTGCTCAAAAACATGATGTGTCTCCACATCCACAATGGCCAATTAAGGTCCATGACCCGCATTGACCTTATTCTAACGCCGGCAATATTCCAACCCTACATCTCCCACTTCAAAACAACGAAAATGGAATTCTCTGACCACCGACTGGTCTCAATAACATACCACTTACCTGTCACAGTTGCAAAGGCCCCATATTGGTGCAAAATCTGCCCCCCCGAGCTCGCGTCACCAGGATTTTCCATGTGGGTGGAAGAGGCAACTTTGGCGAAATCGTTTGTTGCACCGTTTTGTGTGGACCCCATTTCCACATGGGCAACTTTCAAAGAAGACACCATCCGCCACTATCGCCATCTCTCCTCCAGGCGCTCATGAGCCACATCAGCAGTTATCTCACACATGCTGGTGGAATTGGCCCACTTGGAGTCCAACATTCCAGCCACAGGATATAGCCCTGCATGGGGCTGGAAGTGGGTGGAGGCAGCTGCCCACCTCAACGCACTCAAAAGGCAACACAAACATCGGGTTTGTGTCCAATACAGGGCCACATGCATCACTAAAGGTGACAAGTGCACCGCATATTTCTTTAAAAAAAATTTTGCACCATGCCAGAGTGTGGCCTGCACACAGGTGCAAAGATCAGATAATTCCATTGCAGACACACTGGCTGAAGTGGTAATCGAAATGCAAAGATATTACTCCAAGTTATACCAAGCTGAACCAATTCAGCTGGCTAAATGGCAGAATTTCTCAACTGAGCTCATATCTGCACCATTTTCCGATACCCAGAAATAATGAATTTAATTACTCTGAACGAATTATGGACAGCCATTCGCAGTGCGCTAAACCAAAAATGCCCAGGCCCAGATGGCATTCCATATGAGTTCTACAAAAAATATTTTAAATATATATCCCCATTGCTGCTAGCCTCACTCAACCAAAGCCTGTTGGAAACGTGCCTCCTACTAGGAGGACATGAGGCCTTTACTGTCACACTTTTCAAGAAAGGGGATAGGCTTGACTTAGCCAACTGGCGCCCCATTTCTTTAACAAACACAGACACCAAAATTTTAACTAAAATCATGGCTAACCGTTTAGGGACTGTAGCATCTGCCACCATCTCCCCAGAACAATTCAGTTTCATCCCCAGAAGGTCGATTTGGGATAACGTGCACTCTGTGGCTAATGTGTGTCAGTCCACAGCCTCTGGGGCACTTGTATTCTTGGACCAACAAAAGGCCTATGATAGAGTAAACTGGGAATACCTAAGGGCCTGCCTCCATCAATTCCGCCTACCCCCCGCTTCATAAACTGGGTGATGCTGCTCACGGAATCTGCAACAATGGCAGTGCGTGGCCCAGGCTTCCTAACGGAAGTAGTCCGCCCTCAAAGGGGCTTGCGACAAGGGGACCCCCTCAGCCCACTCAGTACAACTTCAGCCTTGACCCACTACTGCGAAATGTGAATGCCCACCTCACTGGGGTCCATGTGCCAGGTTAAACCCCAGTCAAGATGATGGCATTTGCAGATGATTGCATGGTGGGGGTGTCTAGTAACAAAGATGCACGCGCGCTTGAAGCCCTCATCCAGGAATATTCCCGGGTAAGTAACGCGGCACTGAACGCCTCCAAAACTGAAACTATCCTCCTTGGTCAGTTTCAGATCTGCTGGGCCCCAGCAAGTAGTTCCCAACCCGGCCCATCTGCTCGCCCACATCCACGCCTCACTAACTCAACACACACCGCTCCACTGGTGCTCCCCTTTGTGCCACGTCCTACCATAGGACCGGTACGCCATCTGGGCGTGTGGATGGAGGCAGGTGGATACGCGTCAGCAGTAATGGAGTGCCATATACTGGACAACGTGACGAAGCGAATCGCCTCTCTCAGAGCCCACCCTACTACCCTCACTGGCAGGGTTGTTCTTGCCAACTCTATGCTCCTACCCAAAGTCTGGTTCGGAGCCCACGCCATCCCCTTCTCCCCAAGCTTCTTCAAATCCCTGTATGCTTTGCTGCAAGGATGGCTTTGGTCAGGCCGCCCTCCACCAGTACGGCTAGAGGTCATGTTTGGCCCTCATCATCAGGTGGCATGGGCCTGCTTGGTTTCAAAGCCCATGCTGCCAAGATCCTGGGCACCTGGATCGCGGCCGTCACCGCTCCTACACTCCCATCCCAACACTGGTCCCACGTGGCCTGCTCCAACTTCTCCCGAGCCTTGGGCCTCAACAATCCATCAAACCCACACTCCCTGATGAAATACCTCGCATCACACACATCGGCCACAGGTCCTCACGGGACTAAAACCCACTACAAACGAATCCTACTCTCCATATGAAGCGCAGAGTGGAGAATTTGTATTAGTGGACATACAACCTGAAGAGGCCGCCCCTCTCCTCAGTTCACACAAGAGGTACAGGGGCTACCCATCCATGATGGCGTGATCCCCACTCGACCCCAAGTCCTATCCAGGGTGGACTACCTGGACATGATGGACATCCCGTATTCCACTGAGACCCAAAAGACTATCTGGAAATATGCACACCATCCTCTGTTGCAGCCTCAAGTCCGCTCCCATGTGTGGCGCTGCCTGAGGCGGGTGTATCGTACAGCTGAGCGCTCTAACACTTTACACTCATCCGGTGTCATGTGCGGCCAGTATGAAACGCTGTTCCACCGCCTGGAGAAGTGCCCCACCTCTAAAGTGATATGGCGCGAAGTCCAACGTCTGCTAGGCCAGGATCAAACGCATCCCTTCAGTCTGTCAAGAGATATGTTTGCTTCATCAATGGCCTCCCCCTCCCACCCTCCCTCCGTGCTCTGGTGGTTGCAATCGCCATGTGGACTATCCACACGATTGTATTGGATGCCATCGCTGGCTCCATCCCCACCCTCCCTGAAACTGTCCACAGATTCCGGTCTCATCTGGTGGACCACTTTCAAGTGTGGATGTTTGGATATCTCCCACCGCGTCGCCGATAGCTGGTCTCCTCCTGGTTCCCAGTCTGGTTCATCAAATCAGACCCCTTCCTCCACACGTGCTCAATAGTGGCTACGGCCCCTTCACACGTTCCCTCCCCCTCCCCATAAGTGGCGTTCCCACTGGCAACAAGGAGATAGCATCGCGTCTCTGGGGTGCCTCCCCTGGTACTAAGTTTTGTCTCATCTGAGTCATATTTGGAAGTGTCCGTCCCATGGTCAGCCTTCCCCACAATAAATTTAAAATTCAACAAAAGTTATAAGGAGGATACCCCAGTGGTAGAGTATGACCCTCTACCACTGCCTCCAAAGTTTTTTCTGGTAATTGACTTTGGGTAGGAGATGATTTTGACCATGTTGGATTTGTGCACCGATGCCCCAAACTAAGATAGCAAATAGCAAAGGCGGTCCATGGAGTTTCTGGCCTATCATACACTGCACATGGAGGTTTTTGGGTTTTATCTTCATTTCCTAATTTTCTTCACTTCCCTAATTGGTGCGGTATTGTCCCCATATCAGCCCACCTCGAATAAAATTTAAAATAAACAAAAAATATAACTCTCCAAAGATCTGTGATAACTGGAGTTCGTTTTCTATTCTGGTTTGCACTCCCTGCTGTATGTGAGCCCTCCACCCACTCCACCACCTATTCCACTGGCTCCGCCTCTAATCTATTTCTCTGGACTTAGCTTTGGATTTTACGCCACCCTTCCCAGCTCCCAGGGCCTCTTGTCCCTGATGGTTATGGCCAGTTTGGTAAGCATTTTGCTCCAAAAATTTATATGGAAACACAATCTTGACGTTTAGGACGTCTCTTCATTTTGTTGGGTCCCTTGGCCTTGTTGTATCACCTTTGGCCTGTGTCTTTCCCTCCAGCGACCTCCTGCACTCCAATTTTCCTGACAGGATTGAAGTTACAAAACTGAAGAAGATGCAGATGCTGCCGCAAGTTTCTGCATCAAAGTTTCCAATCTAAAGCAAATAGATTGTGTGCACCGCATGCACCAAATGGAACAAAGTAAACATGTGTTCATATCTTTTGACTTGCTCCCAACTAACCTCACCTGCAAAGTAATTGAGGAGGAGACGAGCTGGACTTGCCAGCTGCAGAGAGATTAAACAGTTCTAATTACAGCTATTTTACCTGATGCTGAACCTGTGCACAGGTAAGGCAATAGATATGATCAACCCGCTCAATGAGGTGGCTGAGGACCTCACAAAGATCCTGTGCACAGCGGTGTTTCACTTCCCAGATGGTGGTTTGTCAAAGGTATTATGCATCAAACCAGAAAGCGCATAACGAATCTGAATCACTGCAGCGCATTGGGTCACAAGGTGCATGCATGCCCCGTGAAGGTGGACTTAATGAGCCCAGACTTCTGTGATGACACCATGGACAAGGAAGCAAAGAATTCAACAAAATAATCAACACCAACCACGTTTTCTCTGTGGAGAGGATGGGCAATACACTCTCATAGATCCATTTTCACCCAAAGTGCTCAAAATGGCACAGAAGGCCCTAAATGGGCTGTGGCCATGGTTGCATCAATTGCGCCTCCTCCATGACCCCCATCCAGATTCAGCAAGCCATGGAGGAATTTAACTGAGTCAATTAATCAGATCAAAATACCCAAGATAGAAAATTTCTCAACAATTTGAATGAAACATCACATGATACCATTAAAAAATTTAGCTGGACAATTCAACTCCACCATTAGTGAACATGCAGGACCCACTCCTACAAGTTTAAAACCCGCAACCACAGAGAGCCACCAGCACACCGCATTGGACCTCCATGAGTCACAAGCAGAAGAGACTGACTAAAAACCCATTCAAGGGCATGACTCACACATAAATTGGCAAGGTTAAGGGATCAAATAACCACACAGTTGGGACAGGTTCAATCACCTGGTTTCAATAACAAAAATGGTGCAAAGGGATAGGCCAGACAGTTCTCCCAACTGCTCCTGAGGCGCCACGGGAACCTCAGTGTCCATGGGATGTTAAACATTGTGGGAGCCAGGGCTCAATTATCCCAAGCCAAAAAGCTGGAATTCAAGTGGAAACCCCATGTGAACATCTTGGACATCCAAAAAACCACTATCTACAGGGAGAAAGGGGATCCTTGTCAGCCAGGGTTTCACCATCCCAATTGGTATGGACGTCCCACTGTGGGGTGGTGTCCATAATCATAAAAATTTAAAATCACTAATTCAAACTCTTATCTAAATGGCTGAGTCTTGGTAGTAATAATTGCATTCCAGGATTGCACAAAGATTTATAGCATGCGTCACACACCGTGCACCACAGCTGAGAGAAAGAAATTCCTTGAGACTATCCCAACACTTGCCCTCCCTCAGACACCATTCTACTAGCGACTTCAACTTCTGGGCTGACCCAACACGGACCAATGGCCTAAACCCATGGGATACACCATGAATTATTGAATTCCATGCAATGAAGGCATCCCCCAGCTTACATGATACTCTCCCCCCAGGTCACCACTCCTCCCCACATGACTTGCTCCAACATACACAAGATAAAGCTCATCTCAATGAGATGCATTGACTTCATCCTCACCCCAAAAACCCACCGCTTAAACCTTTTTTGATTTTCTCACCCAAAAAGATAAACTTCTCTGACCACAGAATCATTTTGGTGCAGCTTTCACTAACCCGCACTACTGCACAGTTGTCAAACTGGAGGAAGTTGCATCCAGATAATATAAGATTTCCTGAATTATCCGACTGGGTTGAAAATGAGACCACATATCCTAAATTTGTAACTTCATTCATATCAGACCCCAATGCAACCTAATAAATTTTAAAGTTAATTAATAAATTAAACTAACCTTCTCACCTCATGTAAATACAGCGCCAACACAGCCACAATCAGGTGCACTTTGGAAGAAATGGGTTACCTGAAGCCAACACCCCAAAGTCCAGCTACAGCCCCAACTGGGGGCGGAAATGGGCGGAAATATTCGACCACCTAAACACCCTCATCTTCAAACATCAGCACACAATCAAAGTTTTGAGAAAAGGCAAGTTCATAAAAGAAGATGAAACCTGCTTGACATAATTCTGCCAGTTTCACTCCTGTGGCAACCAACCTATGTGCACACAGGTCTGCAAAGGTGATGGCATTGTGACAAGCCCCCAGCAGAGGTCAAGGCGGAAGTACACCGCTACTACACCAAACTATTTTGTGATATACCAACAAACCTCAAAAATTGAAAAAAACAGTCACCCCACTGAAATACAAAGCACAGCGCCGGACTACAACCTCTTAAATCTAATTACACAGTTTGAGCTTTGGGACACAGTCTGAAAAGCACCATGTAGGAAATGCCAAGGGCTGATGGGTTACCCTACAAATTCTACAAAAAATACTCCAAGCAAATCGCCCCACTCCTCTTGGCATCAATGAACCAGTGTCTGTTGAAAAACGCCTCCTACCTGTAGGCCAGGACTCCTATGACATAACCCTGTTAAAAAGGGCGACAAACTGGACCTGGCCTATTGGCGCCCAATTGCACTCTCTAACACTGATACAAAACTATAAACAAAATTTTAGCCACCAAACTAGGCAATAGAGACTCCAAAATCCTGTCGCTCAATTAATTTTGGATTCATACTGGGGCGTTCAATCTAACCAATATACACTCCTTCGCCAACATATACCAGTTCAGTGCAACTGGTGACCTGGTATTTCTAGACCAGGAGAAGGCATATGACCGCGTTAGTTTGCCATACCTGAAGGAATGCCTAAGCGCCTTCAAACTCTCACCCAAATTCATAGACTGGGCAATGCTCCTAACAGAGTCCAAATCCATGGCTGTCTGCAGCCCTGGCTTTCTGACCAACAAAATCACACCATGCAGAGGGCTTAAACAAGGGGACCCCCTCAGCCTGCTGCCGTATAACTTCAGTATTGATCCAAACCTTTGTGTAGCTGACTTACGCCTCATAGGCATCACTGCACAAGGCCAACCAACAGTCAAGATACTAGCCTTTGCAAAATGACTGCGTGGCAGGTATAGCTAACAACAATAAGGCCAACGGCTGGAAAGCACCCTGGAGGAGTATTCCATTGTGAGCAATATGTCGCTCAACAAAAAGAAAACGGAAATAATCCTTTTTGGCAAGTATACTAACAACTGGAACACAACACCCAAACCCCACATTCCTCACAAAGAAACATCCCAATCATCCTACACTTTGCATTAACCCCCTCAGCCAACCCTGTTCGCCACCTTAGGATGTTGCTGGAAACAGGGGGTGTGCCAATGAGATAATTGAGAACATCCTACTACAGCAGATGTCTAATTGCTTCACTTCTCTTAAGGTAAATCCTCAGGACTAACAGGGCGACTAACAGTTGCCAACTCACTCACCCTTTCAATGCTGTGGTTCCCTGCCCTCGCAATCTCTTTCTTGCCTTCATTTATATTCTCAGTCCGTGCACTTGAATAGGGATGGTTGCGGCCTGAGTCCCGACCACCTATACAAGTGGAAACAATCCTTGGCCCACGTTCCAGCGGAGGCTTGGGCCTAATAGACTTTGAGATCCGCACCAACCGCATATTGGGCACCTGGATAAAGGATGTCCTAGCCCAGACCTCCCACAACAATACTGGTCCAGAGCGGTGAGGGCCAACTTTGCACAGGCGCTCAAGCTATCCAATCCCCACAACCCGTCCAGCCTACTTACATTCTTGCAAACTGTCATAAGGCAGTGGACCCACATGGGACCCCTTCACTTCAAACGCCTCCTCTGCACTAAGTGACACATAGGGTGGACCATCACTATCAAAGGCACTAGTCAGGGAAGGGGAAGTCCCAGAGCTTGCTTCACGATAAGGAAACAGACAACCACCCATGAGGGATACACATGGTGTGGCCACAATCATTGCAAGAATTGACTACCTGGATGTATTATATTCCCATGACCTCATGACACAGAAGGCAATATGGAGGCTCGCACATTATCCACTCCTCCAGCCGAAGGGTAAGAGATAACACCTGTCATAGCCTCAGAAAAACCTACAAGACAGCGGATCGCTCCAACTCTCTTCATTCAACTTTCGTAGTGTGTGGAGGGGATGGCACCCTACACCCACGCCTTGAAGCATGTCCCCCATCTAGAGCCATATGGTGGAAAGTTGCGCGTCTGCTTAAAACCCATAAAGACCAGGAATTGTCAATATCCAGTAGCCTCCTCACACTTCAACTTGAATCCCCAATACCACCCACACTCCATTCCCTTATAGTCGCTATTGCACTGTGGATAATCCACACCATTGTGCTGGATGCCTTCAAGGGAACTGTGTCAACCATCCATGGGACAATCAGCAGATTTCACCTACATTTACTGGAACAGTTTCAAGCCCAGCTATAAAGATACATGTGGCTAAAAGCAACAAAGACTCGTTTAGTTATAATTCCCAGTCTGTTTCCTGCATGTGGACCCCTTCCCTCACACCTGCTTTATAATAGGGAAAGACCCCTTGGAGTAGGGCATCCAACAACCATACACCTGGCGGTACCAGCTGGAAACAGGGATAGCATGTCTACTCTGAGGTGCCTAAATCTCGCTATACTTTACCTCCCCCTATCCTATTACATATAGTTTATTTCAATGCTGTCCATCCCCTGGACAGCTTGACTCAGTTAAATAAAAGAAAATGTTAGTTGTAATATACAGGGTTTTTGTTGCATAAGATTATTTGTCATACTAAAAATTAAGTTTAAATTTTGACGCCTTTGACAAATTGCAGTGTCTGCGCCACACCATGTTCAAGATAGCTTTTGTAAAAGTATAATAAATTCTTCATATTTTGTTAATATTTTCATAGCATTAGATCACATTTTACATTCTTTTTTCTTATTAGATACATATTGAGAAAACCTATGTAACTGTTTAGTATATTTCTTTTTGTTAGCCACAGGCACCTTAGAATTTATGTCTCTAAGTTCTATGATCTCCTCACCATAACTACTAGAAGTTTAGTTTATATAACATAATGCTTTTACCCTGAAACAATTGAGCCTTATACAAACCTGAGCCATGGATAAAACGAACAATATGATTTTATTTAGAATTAATTACAACCCTGGCCTGCAACAGATTTTCTGCTTAGACAGCTTTGATGATAAACAGATATGTCATTTCTGTTATCAAACTGGTCACACTATGGCCCAATGGCACCACAGAAAGGAAAAACGTCCTATGAATACAAATTCAAACCATTGCAGGGCCAATTAAAATAGGAAAAAACTTTATTAATATAAGGCCAAAGAATGGCTTCTCCATTACCTTACTAAGATTGCAGATATAAAAACAGCAAAATTTGGAAGTATCAAAAAAGAGTATTAGGAACATGAAAAGGAAAAATCTTAAAGTGAAGGATAGCTTTCATGATCTAAATATATAGCCCATTGCAATGTATGAGGGAACAGGGTTTAAACCTCAAAGCCGCATAAACCCAAGCAAGATGGAATAGAAAAAAGCTTAGTGCTGAAAGAGGTTTTACCAGGGAAAAATAATTATAAGAGTCAGAAAAAATTGCTAAGAGATTGACAGCATCTGCTAATAAAAATAGCTTGGACAATTTCTAAGTTAACCAACAATGCATAAAGTAAAAATCCTTGATCCTCTTAAACTGAGAAATTGATGCTTAAAGTTAATTTGTTCTCAATGACCAGACTTATACATAGCCTCCATTGGTGAAGAGCTTACCTAACCGGTGCTAAGCCTACCCATCTTTCAATTAAAAAACATGCATGCAATGGATTTTCCAACATAATAAATAGCAAGTAATGAGACCTAGTCTGATAAACCCCACGCTAATCTCCAAAAAAATTGGATTACATAGTGATGCCCAGCTAAAAACCAAAATCACTTTTAAATCATAAACAAAATCCAAAACAATCCCATATACATGCATTTGAATATAAAAAAATCATTGCAACAACTAATGTTAGGAAGCTTGCTAAGATTCAGATGAGGTCAAAGAAATTAACAACTTAAAAATCTTATCTTTTTTAGTATCTTAGGGATTGACCCAAGAAGGGGGACCCACGCATCTTTATTGGAGATGTTCTGAAAAAAGAGATTATTAGATATAAGAGCTATTGCTTTTCTTTCTGCTTGACATCAATTTCAAGAAATTTTTAGAAAACAAGTCGAATTTCTACCACCACCTCACCGTACTAATCTCCAACTTTATGTCCTTGAATCCACCACCTGCTGCCCCAGTATGGGGCAGCGGTGCTTCACCTTCTAGCATTTATTTCCCAGAAGGCAAATTCATGTGGTTGGATCATCCAGTCCACCAAATACATCCACCTACTATGTCCCTCCAAGGGACTTAGCACTCCACCTCACATGAGCCCTTATCATCCTGCCCTCACCCCCTAGTCCTACTCCAATCCAATATTCGCTTTTGCCTCCATGTCAAGTATGAATGTCTCTTCCCATACGCCAACAAAGCGATAATTGAGCTGGAAACAGCCACCTTTGCACCAACAGGGTTTATTCACTTCTGCCCTTACAAGGGCTATTTTGATATTTGATTCCCTACCCAAGAGGATGCAACCACTGCAGCAGTATGCCGTTAATTTATAAAGATACCCCCACTGCCACCGCCTGAACACGCCTCCCAGATGACACCATACTTGTGGTAACCTTTGCAAAACTCCCCTTACACCATACTCCTCAAACACTTTATGAGGAGTTGATGTTAGGGTTGTCCACTTACGGAAAAAAACCCTATCCTCAAATTTATTGTCCCAAGTGGTGCTGAACGCCTCGTGGCACCTTGGTCAATGGCCACCATTACCCCCAAAAGTTAAATATAGCTCAGCATATCCCACTGTATGCCTATATCCATCCACACCTGACCATTTCTTTTGGGCCTGCACCGACAATAGTCACACAATTTGCCCCCTTTGCTATGAATTGGATTACACCAAAAATGCATGTTAATATATTCACACACTGTGAACACAGCTAACCCCACCCATGAGGCCACACCAAAAATGTCCGTGTGGAGATTTTGGCTTTTACCCTCACAGGCCATGAGCTCAGATTAGAAGCAAAATCTAGCACCTCAAACTCAAACTAGCCAATGAACACCCATTCCAACCAATTGGGAGCAGGATTGAACCCATGTTCAATCTAGAAAATCTCCTGTACCAAAAACCTACCCAACCAAAACCGCCTAACACCCAATCTTCCCAAATCAAACAAAATCCCTGGAACTTATTGGGTATAGTGACTGAATAAGATGAAATTCTCCCACAACAAAGTTACTAAAAAATTTAACATCTTACCTGACTTCAGACTTTGATGCCCCAGCCCAACCAACTGATATGTCCACAAATCCAAAGCCTTTTTCCAAAGTGCCCACCAGCTTGCCGCAGCCATGGTGGCCAATCCCAATAATCCCTGTACAAGTAAAATGTGTACAATATCTGTTGCAGAATTTAAAAAAGGCTGCACCACCCATTCTTCCCCCTCAAATTCCTCCTACCGCAAAAGAGGAAATTCAACAATTATATTAAATTTCCACCACTGTTGTCAAGCATGTTGCTGAATTGGAAAAATAATCCCTTCCACACGCACCATAAGAGCCAATAATGCAAAATTGGAACAACTTCTTGACGCCTGCATCCAGGCTGAAACTACGTTGCCAAACTCATAGAGGCTTTAATACAGGCCCAAATTGTTGATCACAACAAATAATTACTTCACCTTGACCCTCATCCTTCAGATGCCCAACCCCCCTGCTCTCAGCATTGATCCGCCTCTACAATGCTGAGCTTGATGATACCCTTCCCAATCCCCCCTCCCCCTCCGCCATGATGGGATAAGCAGCTCACTGCTGTGCCACCTAATAAATTATTTTTCATTTCTTTTTGTGTCTTGCTGCCCAAGAACGGCGGTAAATTCATGTTTTATTTTTTAGTAAGTTTAGTTTTGGAGTATTAGTTTTTTATTGTCCGTCACCTGCTCATCTTGCCTTGATTATATAAGATTAAATATAAAAACTTTATTATAGATCTTTAGCAAATAGTCTAAGAAGTAATATCATATGGAGAAGAGGAGTTAGAGGGATCTTCATCCATAGTAGCTCTAAGGGCGCGTGATAGGGCGAACAGCATAGGCATGGGGGCATTGGCAGCATGGTTAGCAGGTGGTAAGAAGATAGCAATAATTTTAAGAATATAAACTGTATGCAGCGTCTCAAAATTTTGGCAAACTCAAATCAGCATGCTTAAGTAGTTTCAGCACACATGCGAAACTCTTATACTGCTGATGAATTTAAGGGAGTCTTTGATTATATTGAGATAATTTAGTGGCATCTGCAGATGCATGGCCATCTTTATAAGCAATCTCTTTGATTTTATTGTGAGCTTCCTCAGGGAAGTCAGACAGGAATTTTGGACATGGAACTCCGCTAAAAAGTGGATCCATTTCCACATGAAGGCCTTAGCAGATCAGAACATTGGTGGGAGCAGACACCATCTCATTGGCGAGCTAGATATGAGTTTTGTGAATTGGATAGCTCTTTAATGGGTGAAAAGATGGTTAAGAGTTGAATTGAAAGGATGGTTAAAGGATTTTGGAAAATCAAAGCTGGTTTTAATCCTGTAGGTCTAAGCTTATCAATAACCCTTCAAGCGATTCAAATGGGTTTAATATAGGAATTCTAGAGCCAGTGGCAGGACCTGATTGGCTGAGGCTGAAATTGTAGGCCCACAAACTATTAATTAAGTCTTGTTACAGGAGCTTAATATTTTACCTGTTATGAAATTATCTCAGAAAATTTAGCCTGATTGCTTGTCCAACAGAAGCTTTATCTGCTGCAGGTATGGTAGGAGGAGAGGATTGAGCCCCAATCATACACTGAAATTAATATTGTGGTGGGCCCAACGCCAGAGGGAGGGGAGGCAGAAGCTTCTGTGGCAGTAGGGTTGGGGAAGCGCGCTTCAATGATCAAGTCTGAAGCACAAGGGCAAACTTGTCAGCCATTTTCAACATGGTCTCAGAAAATGATGGTCTAAAGCGGATAGGATTATGGTTCAAGGGGTAATTGTGAGGTGGGAGCTTGATGGAAAGATAAATTGTTTTACTGTCTCAAGGTTCTGCAAGTCAGCTGGCCCCATTTAGAACCACAAACTGGAAGATAAGACCCATGCCATAAGCAGCTAGTATTTCCAAGAACTCATTGCTAAGCTTGTTGGGGGAGAGATAATTAGCAGACTAGTGAACTGAACCGCCAGAATGGATTCCACTGGCAACTGAGTATGGGTGGTTGGGGTGGGAGTGTTTTTAAAAGTTAGTGACATCATCTGCAGCCATGACATGTACTTCAATTGAGAAGCCCAAATTAAAATGCCCCTATAAGGAGAAATCAATAAGACTGGTGGGGTAAACACTGTCTGAGCCTTCTAGATGATGACGTCAATTTGAATAAGGGAAGAGAAATACATGTTTAACTGGAAGGCCAAAGTGCAGGTTGCTCTGAGAAGCATGAAGGAGATTTTTAGAACCACCTGCAAGCACGCAAGTTGTTGTATTAAACCTGTGGAGGGACAAAGTACTGGTTGGGTTAGGAGGGCTACTGGAGCTATCCAGGGCGCACTTTGGCAGCAGCCAAAAAACACAGGAATTGGCGCACCACTACCCCACTTGGGGGCAGCAGGTGTCAAATTTTAATAAAATTTTGAGGTTTATGTGATGAACAGCAGTGGTTGAATTTGTTATCCATTTTTGACTAAAAAAACTAAATCTGATTAAATTTTGATAAAAATTGTAAAAAGCCTTAAGGAGCTAAAAAATACCATTTATTAAATTATTAACTCAGAACCTCAAGCAATTAGACAAAAATAAATAATACCAAAACAGCAATTTTGACTTCATAAGTTACCCATGGTCTGTTTGAAATTTAATCAGATTATGAACTTTCCTAGGGGTTCATAATTAAAGTTTTAATTAGTCAAGGACCATTGTCAATCCATTTATCTAGTTTAAAAGCATTTAGCTTTTCTTGTGTTAATTTAGATTATCTCACAAATTTAATTGAGCCTTGCTATTTTGAAGCCAGTATTATTTAGAGTAATGGGATGCTTTGCTGATGACTTTTAAGTAATTCAAATCTTTTCTGATTAAATTTCAGGACAAATGCTACATTGACGATTGGGATCTATTAGGGTTATACTTGAGTTGATGCTTGATAAATGCCTGAAATTTAAATAACAATTATGAATTATAGACCTCATTTTATCTTTTAACAAAACCTTTCATTCACCTCTCTTTTTTAGGACTAAGTGGTTCCCAACCCAAAAAGGGGGAGACGCCATGCATCTTTATTTGTGAATAAGCCAATTGATAGGATTGTCATAATAATAAAAAATTCTTAGTATAGCCCATAAGTTATTAGTCTAGGAAACCATATCAGACGGTTAGGAAGCTTTGAGGATATTTTTGTATAACGCTTGCTTTAACTGCTAGACCATAGCATATAGCACAGGAGTTGGGGCATTTACGGCATTTTGGCATTAAGAGGTATAGTTGGGTGTTTTCTTCATTAATGAGGCTTGCAGTGTCCATTGCCTCAACACATTATGCAGGCTGATGCTCAACAAAAAATGAGATCAGGCACATAAGTAAACAACTTGATGTGCCAGCGGATTTGGGATAAGTGGGGGTCAAAAAGAGAAAGTTTATGTTGCATCAATGAAAATGAAGCTTGATTTAAAAAGTGAGTTCCGCAATCTCATGTTTTGCATATTCCTCAAAATTTTGGGTAAATTGGGAATAGGAATACCACAACCTGGAATCTAATTGCAATAAAGAGTTGGCGGCAGAGTAGGGTGCTGGCAGGGGCAGCAGCGGCTTCAACTTCTATTTTATTAACAATTTATTTAATGGATAACTGTATTTAGGCAAAAACGGTGGGGGTGCAATTTGAGAATATCAACAAAGAACCACTCCAGAGCAAAATCTGGTTTAACATTATGGTCCAGTAACTATCATCAATCCAATTGAGGCATTTGAAAGGGTTTGATTTGGCTAGTGCTGGCCCAGACACTAGAGTTGGCAGGTTGACTGCACCTAATTTGCTGCGAACAGTTGACCATGGCAGATCAGCTGATACTGTTTCAGCCATTGGCTCAGGTTGCCATAAATCAACCAATTTTTAAAAATTTTAAAAATTTGACTTTTTGAGTGGCTGCAGATTTGGAAGCCACATCAGAATTCACCAAGATTGGGGTGGAAGAATCAAGTCCCACTCAAAAATTTGGGCACAGCTGCAGCCAAGCTGATGCTGGAGGGAGGAGCAGTGGAAGCGGAGGAGTTGTACCACAGGGCACTTGAACTTCAAATGGTCAAGTTTAAAGCATAAGGGGCAAATAGAGAGGCTGTTCTTGATGTGCTCCAGAATGGGTGATCAGGGGTGGATCTGATCACAGCGTGGGGGGATTGTGAGCTGGGTGTCACAATGGAATAGGTAGATCGTCACAAGGGCGCAAGGCCCTTTCAGATAATCTCTCTCATTCAGAACCACGAACTGTAACATAGGAGCTGCTCCATAAATGGCCAAACCCTCCGTGAGCTCATGGTGGAGGCGTTTGGGGAAATATTAAAGGGCAACATGGCAAACTGGACATAAATTTGGCATCATCCAGGAGATGGGTTCAACTAGTGGGGAGTGGATTATTTTAAAAAAAATGGCAGCTTGGATGTGCCGTTGAATTGGCCTCAGAGCAGAAGCTGAGGTGAAATACCCCTTAAGGTAAAGAAATCAATGAAGCCAGCAGGTTTTAAACACCACTGTGGCCATCTTGATGATGGCCAAGCTTGCATATGGGAAGTGATTCCCATATTCAATCTAGAGGCTAAGGTGCAAATTGCTCCATGAGGGCACCAGAAAGCTCCAGAGCACTGCCTGGGAACTTGCAAGGTTGTAGGCAAATTGCCAAGGGGGGACATAATGTCTGGTAGCGTTATAAGGTCTAGCAGAGCCAGACTGGGTGCGCTATATTGGTGGCAAAAATACGCCTGATGGCGGCGCACCACCACCCCAAGCTGGGGCAGCAGGCTCAAGAGCATCACAATTTTTAAGTTTAAGCTTGATTGAGAGCTATTTCCGATATTCCTTATAATTTTAAATTAGACTTCAATTTTATCAAAGCAAAAGAGAGATTTTTTATTTAACTCTATCTTATTGCTTAAAGTTAAATTAATCCTTTAAATTTAAGAGTATTGTTCTAATGGGGGTGACCAAACTTTTGGGATATATTATTTTTATATAATTTAATGATTTTTTAAATTTTAAATTCTATTTGGTGTTTAGCCAACCATGGAACAGACAACTACAAAAAATAACATCAACTGAACACCAAGATACATGAGAGACACCCAAAGGAGCTGAATCTACCTCCTGTTGCAAGTGGGAATGCCAAAGGAAGGAAGAGGGGGATCGTGAAAAGAGGCTTAAGCCACTACTGAGCATGTATGAAGGTAAGGGTCTGGAGTGAGGAACTATACAGGGAACAAGGATAAAAAAATGTCATTGACGGGATTGCAAATGGCCAAATAACCATTATTATTATGATCATTAAGGTGCAAATGGAAGTGACGCACAGTTTCCCAAAGGATGGTAGTAGAGTCAGAAATGACGTCAAGGACAACAATGTGTATTGTCCACATAGCGATCACCACAATTAAGGCATGGAGAGAAGGGTGGATGGGGGAAGTCAATAAAATTGTGAAGGTGTCCTTAGACAGGATGAAAGCCTGTGCTTTCTCCAGAAAAATGAGATGAAGAACCTCATGCCAGATTTCTTGTGAGGGCGGGCACTCTTCCAAGTGGTGGACCAAAGTCCCATGTTGGCCACACACACCGCATGAAGAATTTAAAAGGTTGACCGCTCCTCAGTGTGGTATACATGATTCTGGAAATGCCACACATGGGAACAACCTGATGCTGCAATAGAGGGTGATGGGTGTACGTCCAGATGTCCTTCTGGGCTTCCAAGGAGAATGTTTGTCCAACATATCAAGATAGTTGTCATGAAAACGGCAGAAGAAGTTTATACTAGCCTGCCAGTCAGGATGCGTGAGCACCCAAAAAGCAAGCCAGAATGCCAGTGTCATTACCGCTTGTATGACGTTATATGGAGCTGCAAAATTGGGAAACAACGACTTATTGGTCTATAATGAGAATGAAAAGTAACTCAAAAATGACCAAATAGAAACAACTTCAGACACTGGGAGTCTTACTGCAGGGAATTGTACCACTGGGTTGGCTTCTACAGGGTTGATGGTGGGTGGGTTCATCACTAATGTAGAGACAAGGGGGCGGATCCTTGCTTGAAAGTGAGATATATGAGGCCACAGAATTCTGATATCTTGATAGCAGATAGCTTCAATGATGGGTTAAATTGTTAGAAATTTCTCACACGTTGAATCCAGTTGATGATGGTGGTAGTGATTGCAATCATCAAAACTGGTAATGCTCATCCAGTGTAGGGACCAATAGGCCACCAGGTTATTGACATCAGGACTTTGGCAAGAAGGATTTAAATAAATAAAAAAATTAAGTTATTTAGCAGAATTTATTAATAAGGAAAATAAAAAGAATTGTCCAACAATTTCCTCGGTGTAATGCAACTGATTATTTAATATTCAATTGGTAATGGGTCAATGCAGGGATTGGGTCCCTCAAATTTAACCTAACCTGGCAAATTTTTGGGGAAGGGGGAAGATAATTTCAATTGGAATCGATATTGAAGGATTTGGTGGCAGTCTGAGTCAATATCAGTTCAACCACAAATGCCTGGACCAAAGCTCAACTGCATTTCCATCAGTTGGCACAACGGAATCTGTCCTGATGAGAATTGAGAATTCTTCAGGGCCACCCCACATTGGGGCAGTCCCAATTGGTTGGAAATGGGTTTGGGATGCCTAACCCGGCCATGCCCAGTCGCTGGGGCATTTTTTTGGTCAGATGAGTTATGTCAGATGCAACTCCTGATTCATTGAATAGAGGTTTTAAAATGTCTGTAATAGTTCCCAAAGATGCCATCTGCACATCAGGGATCATCCTTGATAATTTTGAGGGGTTGTTATCATCAGCAATCATACTTCTGGCCAAGTAAAAAACATTAGCAATTCTAGCCAAAAATTTGATACTTGTCCCTTTTTTACTATATGTTTTCCAATCATCAGGCTTTTTTTCCATTTGTTTTCAGACCTTTCAACTTCAATTTGGTAATCTCAGTGAAGATTTCCTCAATTCAGCGGACAAGTTTGGCTGAGGTTAGCGTGGGTACTGGGGGAGGAATCCTAAGAGGGAGGGCCATTAGCCCAGAGCTCACCTACCACATGGGCAAGGTCACCCTGAGCGACAAGGGGTACAGCTGCCCTCTTTGGACCCTTTTTATTCAAAAATGGGAAGCTCGTCCGATTCACACTCAGGGGACGCTCTCCTGGACTTACATTACCCTTTCCTTTTACCAAAGGAGGGGTGCCACCACCAGGAAACTGCGTGAGGGCTACATTTTTGTAAGCCTTGGGCAACTTGATTGCCATTGGAGTTGCAACTTTTTTTGGGGGGGTGACGAGGAGCGTTGGGATGGGACTCATGAAATGCCTTGACCAGTTCCATGCAGTTAGCGCAATCATGGGTGTCAGAAAATTGACTTTGGGCTCTGCTAGTTGGCAGGCTAACCAGTATGAAGACTGGTCATCCCTTGCCATTTTGCCTTAGGCGTCAGGGCTAGCAGCGCCAGCTAACCCCTTGGCATGTCACCCATGCCATTTTGGGGATCCCCTTTAACCTAAACTTAGAACAAAAAGTAGTTTAGGCAAAGGGAGATATTTATTGAAAGGGAAGCACCAGGTATTTACACTATTTACAAAAAGGGTTACTGCGCCCATCACCAACCTATCAGCTCTTTCACTGGTTCTTCCAGCCAACCACTTCTCATCTTCTTCTTCTTCTTTATCTACATTATCTCTTCCCTGGCGTCGACTCTCTCGCTCCATCCTACCCAATGTCTGAATTAGTTTTGGTTCATTTTCAGCCTTAAGTAGCCAGTGAACCATATAAATAAATAATCTAAATAAATGCCAAATTTCTATTCAACCTTTTTTTTTTTAGTACTAGATGGTCCTAACCCAAGGGGGGATTCATCAATGTAATTTCTATTCAACCTTCAAGTTGAGATAATTGTTCCAGAAACTACTTTGGTCACTCGCTTAGACTTAGTATTTGTTGGCATCTCACTGATATCTATTCACATTTTATCTTGATAATAAATTAGGCACCGGAAACATCCTTGGCTGCCTCAAACCCATAATTGTTTGATCCTCTAACATTGGATCAGATGCGAATTCATGGATAAGCAAAACATAGGCTTTCCGCTGGAAATCTCACAACAGACCACGAATGGCCGTTGGCATCAACCACTGATTCTGCTTATGGATTGGATCATCCTCAGCTATTAGTTGCCGGTAATCCTTCTACTGATATGGGGCCAATGATTGGCCCCACTCAAACCTAAATACCAAACTTTGTGGAATACTAATTTTAGCTCAACCCAAATTGGGGAGCAACTAACCAGCAAATAAAATCAAATAACACGAAATATATTCAATAAACCATTCCGCTGGGATTGGCTATATCATTCTGAATAACAATAAATCATTGGAGGATTCCATCTGGTTAAAATCATGACAATGGGCCTTAACCCAACTGTTCTCATAGGCCAGATAGCCTTTCTAGGCCATGAGATACCAAACGGACCTTTGAAATTTGTGAGATGCCAAGATGTTTCCCACCTTGGCCTCCTCTTCATCATCAATTAGGATTTACTCAGGGCCTGCGGGAACAGCCCCCTTAAATGAGGACAACTGAGAAACGTGGAAAATAGGATGCTGTTTCTAATGATCTGGAAGTTTTAACCAGAAAGCACCATTGCCCAAGTCTTCCTCCACCAAGTGGGGACCCAAACGCTTACTTGCTAACTTTTCACGTGGTTACCTGCATTCTCAAATGGCGCGTATTAAGCAAAACATATGAATCCACCGTTATGTCATGGCCAGGAAGTCATTTTTGATCTGCAAACCGCTTGTAGTCATTGATGGCTTTAGTGAGATGCTCCCACACTAAGGACTGAGTAGACCTAATATGCTCAGCATGATCTGTGGTAGGTGGTTCCTCGGGACGTAAGCAGGGTCTGACTAAAAACAAGAGATTTTACCCTAGCATCGCTTCATAAAGAGAAAATCCCGTAGAAGCGTGAATTCTGTTGTTATAGGCAAATTGAGCGATTGGGAAGGACGTTAGCCCAGGTATCCTGTGCGGCTACAGCATAGCAGCGCAGATACTGTTCTAAAATTTTGGTTAACTCGCTCAGTTTGTCCATCAGTTTGGGGATGATTCACCATGGAGTGACAGGGGGAATTTTTAAAATGAATAATAGTTCACTCCAGAACTGCGGTGTGAACTGTGAGCCACAGTCATTGATAATCTTTTGTGGAAGACCAAACATTAAAAACACATGGCGCACAAAGAGACAAGCAGTTTATTCTGATGTAATTCAGAAGCACAGGGAATAAATAGGGAAGATTTTGTAAAACGATCAACCACCACCATCATCACTGTAAACCCATTAGAACAGGGAAGTTTGACAATGAAATCCACAGACACCAATGTCCATGGATCCTCCGCTTGTTGCAAAGGATGTAGGAGACCATTTATTCCTGAACGGTCCAACTTGGCCCATGCACAGGTAACGCAATTGGCGATCCAGGCTGAAATTTCCTTTGTTAAACCCGCACAGTTTTATAAGTCCTCTTGATCAATATAATGTAATTCTAATTGCCTGAATGGCCAATTTTGGGAGGATCGTGATGCGCTTGAAACACCTCAGCTCTAAAGAGAGGAGGATCCCAAACCTGCGACCTAAAATAGATGAGACCCTTACCAAGGAATATACAGATTATTTTTAAGTTTGAAGGGACAATTGATCAAATAACTCCACTCCTTCAGGACAGGTCATTTGGGCTGCTAAAACCTGTGAAATAAGAGGGGCATCAAGAGCAATGGCGACTGATGAGACCATGGGAGGAACAATAGACATGATTTGATTAGAGGGATCATGGTAACAAAGTCCACTTCATCAGTGTATGGGGGACAGTGGGCCAGGTTGCGGCTAAGAAAATTGGGAAGCACGTTAAGCGCGCCTTTCAAAATTCATATTAAAATTTGAAACTTCACAAATACCAATAATTACGAGCTTGCCATTGTGCCAATTTCTGGGGTTTGTGAAGTTTAAAAGAGCTTGGTGATACATACGCACAGCTAACTCATGCTAGGCACCCTGTAACAGATACCTCCAATGAGTCAACGACCATTTTATGGCTTCCAAATCCTTATTGTAGATGACCCAGGATTGCTCAGTAGAGGAAAATTTCCAGGAAAAGTTGGCGACCAGATGTTCCAAGCCATTGTGCTACTGGAGCAGATCTGCCCTCACTGTCACAGATGAGGCATCACAAGTAATGATACAGTTTAGAGGGATCTGCTTTTTTTATGATGGAGGGAGATAAAACCACCTCTTTTATTAACTTTAACGCCTACTGGCACTCAGGTGTCCAATGAAAAGGGACATTGTTACCCTTAAGGGGTGGAGTGGAGCAGCTAACTGGTAAAGGGCCAGGGAAATTTTTTATATGAAATAATGGTGTCTAAGAAACTCCGTAATTGTTTCTGGGTTGTTGGAGTTGGCCATTCACAGATGGCGTCCAACTTGTTGGGGGAATTGCATAAAAATCTTTAAGGGCCAGGTTCTTGTGAAAGGTAACTTCATAATTATAGAACTTGCATTTTGAAGGCTTGACAAACAAGCACGCTATGTGCAAAGCAGCCACAACTGCTTTCAAGTCTTTACCATGTTGTTTGGGAGTTGGTAAGTGAACCATGACGTCATCAATATATGTAACTGCACAAGTAAACTGAGGTTGCCCAGCACATTGTCAATCATTCCTTGAAGTAGCAGTTGCATTCTTCAACCCAAAGAGCATATGTGGAATTGAAAACTACCTCACTTTGTTCATTTTGTGGTAAGCCAATCTTGCCCTTCCACTACCTGAATATGGTTGAAGAAATTAACAAGATCCATCTTGAAGAACACATGAGATTTAGCAATCGCTTGACTGATAGTTTGCTCTAGGAGCAGCAGGTAGGGATCATGAACTGTGACTATGTTTAAGTGTCCTTAATCTATGTAGGGATGGAGGGAACCATCGGCTTTTTTGGCAAAAATGATGGGAGATACGACTCCTGATGTTGGACATTTACCTTTGCAGACTAAAGATAAGAATGCCGTAGGTTGAGTTCTTTCAGAAAATGGAAATGTCGGCCATTTGCAATATTCTGATGTTGTTAAGAGCACGTTTATTAAAACTAATAATAAAAAAGTTGAGGAAATCAGCCAAAAGTCCTTGGCCAATTCTTGGTGGAACCTCATTAATTGGGGAAACAACAGTTCAAAACCTGTACGGGCACTAATAAAATTGGCTGGTAAGATTACTCTGATCTCACCACGGACTTTGGAGGAATCATTGGAAGGCACTCCCCCACCCCCAACAAAGTCCTTCAATGCACCTGCGTGGGAACCCCCTTTTATAGGATTGGCCAGGGTCCCCCAAGGTGCAAGAAATTTCTAGGGTGGTGATTAACTCAAGTCTATAAAAACGTTACCTCATGAATACATTTGGGCCAATCAGAATTCCTCTTCCTTTGCTCCGCTGCCCAGATGCGGGTTCCCAAGTTATGATACGCTATTCCTGCATATTTCCTAATTTTGGACCTGTGCAGGCTATTCTAAAATATTCCCAAACTTCCCGTTAGCCTTCAAAATTACTTTACTACTAGATAGTTGGAGGTCAAGTAGTATCATTTTCCCTTATTGCACTCCTAATAAAAATCACAAAAATCCAAATTTAGTAGCGCTTTTTATTTTTTTATTTTTTTTATAAAAATCTTTGTGGAATCCATCAGGCGTTTAGCACCAAGCAAGCACAAATTGGCTGGATTCCCACAAAATATTGCTCACTACAGGGGATCCCTGTATAGCCAAAATCATTGCTCTTAAGGAGCAACTTGCCAGTGTTTTATTCCGCCTTATGGAGCTTGAGCAGCGCCCTTCCAGTTTCCCCCTTGTGGAATAATTACTTCTGGCGAAGAAAACATCAATACATTCTTTTATGTTTATGAAGCTGCCATGTATGGCTCCACTGATACCCAAAAAGTTCAAAATATCCTTCCCTGTTTAAGCCGCCTAGCACAAGAAATGATAATTCCTTACCTAAACCCTTCGCTCACTTGGGTAGAGTTGAAGGAGGCGCTTGTGGCTGAATTTGGATCCAAGCAGATTCTACTCAGGGAAAAACAGGCCTTTATGCGCCTTAGCATGTATGAGGGTGAACCACTCCTTGCCTTTGCTGAACGGTTTTACCTCACTTCACAAAGGTTAACAACCTCTAACATGCTCACCCTGGATGATGCTATCGCTGCCTTGTTAACTGGGTTAGCGTCTCATCCCTCTCAAGCTAGGCATATTAGCTCAGTGAAACGCCATTTTCAAGCTATCCGTGATCTAAAGGAGGCGTTAATATAGTTGCTGATTTACATTCATATGCCACAAACAGGGAAGATGAGGTGATCCCTCCAGCTCTCACTATTGAGGAGTTACCACTAGTTGATTAGTTGAGACCTGATCCCTCTGGGCAACCTAAAAGGGTTACCACTCCTTTTATGAATCAAAACCCTGTAAGGTAGTAACAACCATCTGTCCGCACCAGCTCACTAAAACCGCTGTGCCTACCCCTCCAGCTAATCTGGTAAAAGCGTGCCTTAAGGCTATTTAATCTCCTATGCCATCTCTCCTACCTCCATCGTGGCCTTGCCAGCCGTTGAGAATACCCTTGGGGACGAATCTGAGGGAGGTTAAAATGATTTTGGTTACTACATACTTAGAGCCCCCGCAGAGGTAGAGGTACCTGATCAGCTGAATGCTGGAGGAGTAGATGAGACCACCATTCCTGAGGAAAGTACCTCAGTCAAATCCTAGGGTGTCCACAAGTAATTGACACTTCCAGCGATGGTGAGCAATTCTTAGCTGGCCTGATTCAACCTCTTCAGTGTTTTCATCCCTTATGAACCATCATGAATAACTACCCTGAGACTGCTAAAAAGCTCACCTCCTCCTTACAGCTCAAGGAGGTTTTAGCTTTGTCGCTTAACTTTGGAGGGACTCACACTAAAGTTGAAGTAGTCATTCAAAAGGTCAGTATCTTGGCCATCTTGGATAATGACTATGGCCACATTAAGGTTGGTGCCACTCCATCAATGTGGGTGATGCCCATCCCATTCAGTCAAAACCCTACCGCAAGTCCAAGGCGGAAGAACAGTACTTGAGGACAAAACTTAAGCAGTTACTCAATGCAGGGTTGTTAGTTCCTTCACAAAGCCCCTGGTCTTCCCCTTTCTTGTTGATAAAAAAGAAGAATGGAGGACATTGTATAGTCATGGATTACTGCAGGTTAAATAGCCTCACAAAAAAGGATAGCTATCCTCATCCTCATATTGATGATGCCTTGGCCCAACTCTCGGGCTCTAATTTCTTTTCTGCCATGGACTTAGCTAGCGGCTATTGGCAAATGGACCTTTCTCCTCTGGATCAGGAGAAATGCGCTATTCTCTGTAGTGAAGGTCTCTTCCAACCCACACGATTACCTCAAAAATTGTGCAATGCACCGGCCTCTTTCCAGCGTGCAATGAATCACATTTTACGGGACCTCAAGTTGACTTGTGTCATCTTCTATATTTATGACATTATGATGTTCTCAAAAAACCTTTAATGAACATCTTGACCATTTAAAAGAGGTGTTTCAACGGTTACGTAAGCTAATATAAAGTTGAAGCCCTCAAAGTGTACCTTCTTCCAAAGGAAACTCGATTTCCTTGGTCACTCCATTTCTCAAGAAGGTATACAACCCATGTATGACAAGGTTGAAGCCAGCTCAAAGATGCCAGCCCCTAAAAATCTATGGGATATTCAGGTTTTTTAGGGATGATGGGGTATTACCATCAGTTCATCCCTAAGTTCGCTCAACTCAGTGAGCCCCTTATCCGACTACTAACCAAAAATACCCCTTTCTATTGGGGTGCTGGACAAAAAGCCGCTTTTGAGACAATGAAGCAACTATTTCAGCAACGTCCTATTCTGCGGCACCCCAATTATAATAAACCTTTCATCTTGTTCACTGACGCCTTGGACTATGCCGTTGGGGCCATCTTAACCCAACTAGATGAACATGGTGTGGATCATCCTGTATCCTACTTTAATAAGATGCTGTCAAAAGTGGAACGCAACTACAGTGTTACTGAGATGGAGTGCCTTGCTGTTCTGTTGGCTGTAAAGCACTACCGCCCTTTACTATATGGAGTCACCTTCATTGTAGTTACTGACCACGCATCTTTAAAATGGTTTCAAAACATGAAGGATCCTACTGGTCAGCTAGCTCTCTGGGCTTTAAATCTCCATCCTTATGACATGAATATCGAACACTGTGCTGGAACCCATCACTTGATTATTGATGGGTTGACTCGGCTACCAGTCCTTCACTTGGATAATAGTGAGGCAGAAAGGTTACGTGACCTTTTAATGACCCCCAGTGAATGGGAGGATGAAGATGAGCCTGTTCAAAAGATGTTAGCCCAGCACTCCTGCAACACTAAGGTTGAAGATGGAAAGTTGTATAAACAGGTGGGTACAATATGGTTACCTTACCTTCGACCCTCAGAACGTGTACCTGCTATTCTAGAAGCACAAACTACCCTAGGTCATGGAGGGGCAAGAAAAACCTATGAATGGATTAACGATCGATTCTACTGGGATAGAATGATGAAATCTAGTGTTGATGTTTTGGAAGCCTGTCTTACTTGTAAGAAGCAATCTGGCTTCAAGGCTAGATACCAATATCAACCAACTACCCCAAAACAACCATTCCATAACATCAGCTTAGATGTAATATGTCCCTTTCCTCAGTCTATTAGTGGGAACAGATTTATCCTAGTAACTATTGACCACCTCACTAATTGGGTTGAAGCTGTGGCTCTTCCTGCTCAAACAGCTAAGGCCACCACCACCTTTTTACATCAACACATCTTCGCCCGTCACAGTTGTCCTCAAGTATTACTCTGTGATAATGGCAAGAACTTCACCTCCAGAGTTGTCAAACTTCTGGCCTCTTGTATGGGAGCACAACTACTCTTTTCTGCTCCATATAGCCCCTACACTAAAGGAACAGTAGAAAGAGCAAATGGAACCTTGGTTTCCATTCTGCGAAAGCTGGCCTCATCTGATCCTTTTTCACTGAGATCAATATTTTCATAGTGCTCTTATGGCATATTGGATTAGCTATCACCATATTTTGAAAATGTCACCATTCTGAGTCTTGTATGGGCAGGAACCAGGCATACCTGCCCTCCTAGCTAAGGATGTATTCTCTTCTAGAGTTGAGGAACCAGAGAAAGTTATGAGAAGATTGACTCAACGTATAAATCAACTTCAATCCGAATCTATGACCAATCTAGCCACAACAGTAACAAGAGAGGGGCAGGTTTAAAATGAGTCCTGAACCCCATTACCCACTTTCCAAGTTTCTGACATGGTGTTATACTACCATAACCGCATCACCCCTAGAAGCAGTAAACTTGGAACAATCTGGGAGGGTCCTTTTACCATCATCTACAAGAGAGAAAATGAGTACTCTATCAAAAATCTATCTACTGGTATCACTATTAATCGCGTACATTGCCATTTCCTTTGACCCTACTAGCCCCCCAACATTCCTGAGGGGGGTGATGTTGGACATTTACCTTTGCAGTTTAAAGATAAGAATGCTGTAGGTTGAGTTCTTTAGAAAAATGGAAATGTCGGCCATTTTCAATATTCTGATGTTGTTAAGATCACTTTCATTAAAATTAGTAATAAAAAAAGTTGAGGAAATCGGCCAAAAGACCCTGGCCAATTCTCAGTGGAACCTCATTAATTGGGGAAACACCAGTTCAAAACCTGTACGGGCACTAATAAAATTGGCTGGTCAGATTACTCTGATCTCACCACGGACTTTGGAGGAATCATTGGAAGGCACTCCCCCACCCCCAACAAAGTCCTTCATGCACCTGCGTGGGGACCCCCTTTTATAGGATTGGCCAGGGTCCCCCAAGGTGCAAGAAATTTCTCAGGCGGTGATTGGCTCAAGTTTATAAAAACGTTACCTCATGGGTACATTTGGGCCAATCAGAATTCATTTTCCTTTGCTCCGCTGCCCTGATGCAAGTTTCCAAGTTATGATACACTATTCCTGCATATTTCCTAATTTTGGACTTGTGCAGGCTATTTTTACATATTCTCAAATTCTCCCTCAGCCTTCAAAATTACTTAAAATACTAGATAGTTGGAGGTTGAGGAGTATCACTTTCCCCTTTTGCACTCCTAATAAAAAACAAAACCAAATTTAGTAGCGCTTTAAATTTATTTTTATTTACATATAAAAATCTTTGTGGAATCCAGCAGGCGTTTAGCACCAAGTGAGCACAAATTAACTGGATTCCCACAATGTCTCTTTAAACAACTACCCTTTCTTAAGCATATTGTCTAACCAGGTGTAAAGCACAACCTCCTCCTCCGCTGTGTGTGGATACAAAGGGCAGTTGTTATTCGCCAACTGTACCGTCGTTCTGAATCCTATGTCAAATTTAGTTTGAGGGGAAGATGGTCCACCTTTTTAAAGTTGAAGATACTTCAATAGCGCATTTGTTTTTCAGGAAAATCATATGGAAGGCCCGTTGGAGAAGCAAGAGAGATAATTGAGCTGTTCTTGAGTTTTTTTAAGGTATTGACTAAAGAAAATTTCCTTCCATTTGACCATTAACTAATGACAACATATCTGACTCCAGATGGATTCTAACATGTTGTTGACGCCACCATATGACCCCCAAGATTACAGGAAACACTAAGTTTGGCATTGTGGAGAATTGATCACAAAAGCTAAACCGATGTACCAAGAAAGGTACTGGCCAATGGACTATATACAATGTTTTGGAGGCTTAAGAAGCAATTATCACCGAAGGACCTATGTCCAGGTTCATCTTCAATTGTTGGGCTAACTCAACGCTCATAAAACTACCCATGACTCTGGTATCTACAAAAGCCTCAAAGGAGATGTGGTGAGACCCAACACTAAACTTCATAGGTAATAAAAAATAAGCAAAGTTTTGTTTATTGGTAGATTCAGTTGTTTCTGATGCAACTGAAGAAATATCAAGTAAATCAGGTGGAAGGTCAGGGACCTTTTCAGGAGTAAAGTTGGGAAGAGCAAGGGATTGGGAACCAGCTACTTCAATCTGAGCTTTTAATGATTCATTAGTAAGTGAACCAGGATAACACAACTCAGACGCAGGGGTATTGATGGGCTCCAAGGCCAGGACTAATACTAGTTCAATGGTAAGAAGTGAATCCAAGTTGTCATTAAGTAGTCCAATCATATAATTTCCACCTTGATAGAGGGAAGAATGGCGAAGGAAAGGCGTTGATAGTAGTCACAGCTTTACATATCTGATCCACTGTCCCTATAGGGGTGGACCAAACTTCATGATGGGCAGAGGCAGCAACCCTGATCTAAAGATTGCTTGGAGCATATCATCAGAGAACTTAAGTGCGGGAGGCTGTTCATTGAAGGTTGATATTAAAGAAGCCAAGCGGGGGCTTTGGCTATAGTAAAAAGCAATTGGAATAGACGGTCTGAATGTGACACAGAGGTTTCAAAGCAGCTAATAAGACTGCGACCAGCAAGTGGAATCTCCCACTTGCAAAGTAGAGCACAGAAGTCCTTGTACCCACCGATGGGCATCCATTTCTTTTATTTATTTGAGGCAAGCCGACCAGGGGATGGACATTACCGAAAATAGAGAAAGAAAGTATCGACATGAAACCTGAGCAGGGTCAACTCTGTCATAGAAAGTTTTTTCACCTCTGGATCAGGACTCGAATTTTTCTGGTTAAGTCATGGGTAAGGTTTTCGTGTTATTATACCTACTAACCGCCAATAGCTTCCTTCAGCTGGCACACTGATCGATGTGCGAAGGGTGGGAATCAAACCCGCAACCTTCAGGTTGGTAGCCGTACGCCCTACTGACTCGCCTTCCACCCCCTGGCATCCATTTCTACTGCATCCAAAAGGGAAACTCATTGTTGAGCATGGGATAGCACAGCGGCAATGTTTAGAGCAATAGAAGAACGCATTTGCGCCTCAGCAAGGGCGTTGAAAACTTGATTGACATATTTCAGGAGGGAACACTTGGATTCCCTTCTTGAATATTAGGTGGGGGAGAAGTAGTTATCTACGGGGCTCTGCCGCCCTGAAGGAATTTCTCCAAAGTATTGCAAATGTTGCTCACAAAATCAGCGATTGACCAAGCAAACAACATAAACAGACTACTGACAGCACGTTCATTTGGTATAGGGTAATTACTGCGGCACCCACCTCGAAGAGAAGGGAGGAAATGGCAGTAAACAATGGTTGGTCGATTATGTCATGAAAATGGCAGAAGAAGTTTAGACTGGCCTGACAGTCAGGATGCGTGAGCACCCAAAAAGCAAGCCAGAATGTCAGTGTCATTGCCACTTGTATGACGTTATATGGAGCTCCAAATTTGGAAACAAAGACTTATTGGTGTAGAATGAGAATGAAAAGAAGCTCAAAAATGACCAAATGGAAACAACCCCTGACACTGGGGGTCTTACTGCAGGGAATTGTACCACTGGGTTGGCTTCTACAGGGTTGATGGTGGGTGGGTTCAATACAATTGTAGAGAAAAGGGGTGAATCCTTGCTTAAAAAGGTGGATATAAGGCCACAAGGTCACAGTATAGATAGCGGATAGTTTCAATGATGGGGTTAAATTGTTGGAAGTTTCTCACACGTTGAATCCAGTTGATGATGGTGGTATTGATTGCAATCATCAAAACTGGCAATGCTCATTCAGTGTAGGGACCAATAGGCCACCAGGTTAATGCCATCAGGACTTTGTAAAGAAGGATTTAAATAAAGTAAAAATTGAGTTAATAGCAGTAATTTATTGGAAATAAAATAAAGAGAATCAACCAACAATTTCCTCAATACAATGCAACTAATTAATTAGTGTTCAATCGGTAGTGGGTCAAAGCAGAGATCAGGTCCCTAAAATATGACCTAAAACTGGCAACTTGTTGGGAAAGGGGGCAGATATTCTCAATTGTAACTGAAATTAAAGGATTTGGCAGCAGGCTGAGTGGTTATCAGTTTGACTGCAAATTCCTGGACTCAGGATCAACTGCATTATCGTCAGTTGGAGAGATGGCATCTAGCCCAATGAGAAACAGTAATGCCCCAAGGCCACTTCACATAGGGGCAGTCCCAATTGGTTGGAAATGGGTTCGAGATGCCCAACCCACCTGTGCATGGTTGCTGGGGCATTCATTCAGTCAAATGAGTTACGCCAGCTGCAACTCCTAATTCATTGTATATTGGTTTCAAATTATCTGCAATAGTTTCCTAAATTACCATCTGCACATTGGTGATCATCCCCAACAATTTTGAGAGATGCTTAGTGTCAGCAATTGTGCTTCTGGCAAGTCAAAACCATTACCAATTCTGGCTCATAATTTGATACTTTTCCCTTTTTTGACTATATGTTTTCTGATCGTCAGGCCTTATTCCTTTCAAGTTTTAAACCTTTCGACCTCAATTCAGTAATCTCAGTGCAGATTTCCTCAATTTGGTGGACAAGTTTGGCAAGGTGAGTATGGGTACTGCGGGAGGAATCCTAAGAGGGAGGGCTATTACTCAGCGCTCATCTTCCATGTGAGCAAGGTCACCCCGCGTGATGAGGGGTACAGCCGCCCTCTTTGGACCCTTTTTTCAGAAATGGGAAAATCTCCCGATCCATGCACAGGGGACGTTCTCCTGGACTTACATTATTCCACATGACAATGGTAGGGGCAACGGTGTATCAAATTGTGCAGATTGACTAGCCCACTTACTTTCTGTTTAAACAGGGAGTAGGTGACCCATCAAAGAGGTGTGACCACTGTTGCTGATCCTCTATTCTGTGCTCTGAACATTTAGGATCAGTTCAATGTGGGTCGAGTCCCATGCAGTCCCACAGCAGAGGGGTGAGAGGCCATATAGGTAAGGAGAGAGGTAGGTTGGGTGTGGTTGTGGAGGTTTAGGGTGTCAGGCAAAGTTAGACAAACTACATGCGACCAAAGCTGGGCTGGAAGTGTAGGAATCCAGCTTGTGGGTGCTCTCTGGTGCTTACGTCGCTGGATCCCACAAAAGTTTTGCTAAAATTTATAAATAAATACCAATAAAACCTTGAGTTTATATGGTTTAAATTAGCAGTTCAGGAAAAAAGTTAAACGATCCCCTTCAACATCTGACCATTCAGTATTTAAAGTATTTCAAGGGTTGAGGGGAATTTGAGGATACTTTTGGAATAGCTTAGCCTAGTCCAAATTAGGTAATATGGGTGAAAAGTATAACAAAACTCAGGATACTCGCTTCATGTCAGCGAAAGATGGAAGGGGGAATTATGAATGGCCAAAATGTACCCATGAGGTAATGATTTTATGAACTTCAGCCAATCCCCATTCAGGTAAAGTTCTTTCACCTTGGGGACCCCTTCCAAGCCTATAAAAGTGGGGCCCCCGCGTAGGTGCTTTAAAGGACTTGGTTGTGGCTGGGGGAGTACCTTCTTATTTTCACCCCAGGGTTCATCACATTGTTGGAATAATCCAACTGCGCAATTTTAGATTATTTGCCAATGTAGGATTCGAAATGGTGCTACCTCATCTTGCAGGGTTCCACCAAGAATTGACAAGGGTCTTTTGGTTGATTATATCGTTTTATTATTACAATAGCTTTCAGGTTCGTTTTAAACTCATAAATGGCTAACGTTTCCACGTTTAGGCTGATTTTGACCCATGAAATTCTTCTTCTGAAGTTGAGAGTGAAAATGTCCAACATCATCTGCTTAAGAATGTTAGGTGGAGAATAAGGTTAGATGAAATGGCCATTTACATAATTGATGGTTATTCCTGTAGCTAAAGACTTTATAGAGTACTCATTGCCTCTTTTATAGGTAATGATGAAGAGACCCTCCCAGATTGGTCAAGCTTACCACTTCTAGGGGTGATGTGATTATAGTATAATACCATGTCAAATACTTGGAAGGTAGGTAAGGGGGTTCATAGATCATTCGAAGCCAGCCCTTCTTTAGTCACCGTTTTATGCTAAATTTGTCATAGCCTCATATTGGAGTTGGATGGTTCATTGAGCCAATCTTCTCATAACATTATCAGGTTCCTCAACTCTAGAGGAGAATACATCAATACCTAAGAGAGTGGGTATTCCTGATTCACTCCCATACAAGACATGGAATGGGTTATTTTCAAAACCTGGTGATAACTAATTTGGTATGCCATAAGGGCACTGGGTTAGAATTGATCCCATTGAAGTGGATCAGAAGAAGCTATTGTTTGTAAAATGGACACCAAGGTACCATTTTCTCTCTCTAAAGTTCCTTTGGTAGATGTATTGTACAGAGCTGAGAAAAGTTGTTGGGCTTCCAGGAATGTGGCCAGGATTTTGGCTACTCTGAGGTGAAGTTCATACCATTATCGCAGAGTAGTACTTGGGGACAGCCATGTTGGGAGAAAATGTTTTGATGTAAAAAGATGACTGTGGCCCTAGCCATTTGAGCAGGAAGATCCACTTTTTCACCCATTTAGTGAAATATCAATAGCTACTAGAATAGACTTGTTCCCACTAGTAGTCTGAGGAAGGGGACCTACTACATCCAAACTGATGGTGTGGAACGGTTGTTGAGGGGTAGTGGATTGTTACAGGTATCTAGTCTTGAAACTAGATTATTTCTTACAAGTAAGACAGGCTTCCAAAACATCAACGATAGATTCCATCATTCCATCCCAATAGTACCGATCCTTAATCCACTCATAACTTTTCTTTGCCCCTCCATGACACAGGGTAGAGTAAGCTTTTAGTATAGCAGGTATGCATTACAAGAACTGAAGGTAAGGGAGCCATTTCGCCCACCTGCTCATAAAGCTTCCCTTCTCCACTTTTATTTTATGGGAGTGCTAGGTTAGTATCTTCTGAACAGAATCACCCTCATCCTCCCATTAATTGGGGGTCATTAAGAGGTCATGTAACTTCTTTGCCTCTATAATATCCAATTGAAGAGCTGGCAGCCGAGTCAACCCATCAACATTCATTTGACAGGTCCCTGCATGGTGTTCAATCTTTATGTCATAAGGCTGGAGCTTTGGAGCCCAGTGAGCTAACCGGACAGTAGGATCATTCATGCTTTATAACCATTTAAGAGTGCGTGGTCAGTAACCACAGTGAAGGTGACTCCATATAGTAAAGGGAGGTAGTGCTTTATAGCTAATGAACAGCAAGGCACTCCTTCTTCGTTACACTGTAGTTTTGTTCCACCTTTGACAGCGTATTACTAAAATAAGATACAGGACGATCTACACTGGTTTCATCCAATTGGGCTAAGATGGCCCACAATGGCATAGTCCAAGGCATCAGTGAATAAGATAAACGGTTTATTATAATATGGGTGCTGTGAAATAGGACATTATTGTATCAGTTGCTTCATCGTCTCAAAAGCGGCCTTTTGTTCAGCACAACGATAAAAAGGTGTATTCTTGGTTAGTAGCCAGACAAGGGGCTCACTTAGTTGGGCGAACTTAGGGATGTGCTGATGGTTAAGAAACCATCATCCCTAAAAACACCTGAATATCCCATATATTTTTAGGGGCTGGCGTCTTTGAGATGGCTTCAACCTTTTCATGCATGGGTTGTATACCTTCTTGAGAAATGGAGTGACCAAGGAAATCGAGTTTCCTTTGGAAGAAGGTACACTTTGAGTGGGTTGGGACCATCTAGTACTAAAAAAAGGTACACTTTGAGGGCTTCAACTTTATATTAGCTGACGTAACCGTTGAAACAACTCTTTTAAGTGATAAAGATGCTCATTGAAGTTTATGAGAACATCATGATGTCATAAAGATAGAAAATGACACAAGTTAACTTGAGGTCCTGCAATATGTGATCCATCACATGCTGGAAAGAGGCAGGTGCGTTTCACGACGCTTGAGGTAATTGTGTGGGTTAAAAGAGACCTTCATTACAAATCTTAGCGCGTTTCTACTGATCTTGAGGAGAAAAGTCCATTTTTCAATAACCACTGGCCAAGTCTATGGTGGAGAAGAAGCTAGAGCCAAAGAGTTGGGCCAGGGCGTCATCAAGGCGAAAATATAATAGCTATCCTTCTTCATAAGGTTATTTAACTTGTGTTAGTCCATGACTATCCATTAACCTCCACTTTTCTTTTTAATTAGCAAGAGGGTGAAGACAGGGCTTTGTGAAGGAACTGGCAACCCCGCTTCTAATAGCTGCTGGAGCTCCTTTTTCATTTGCTGTTCCTCCATCTTTAACTTGTGATAAGGTTTGGACATAATAGGGCGTGAATCACCCACATCAATGGAGTGGCACCAGCCTTTCATGTGGCCATAATCAGTATCTGACTTGGAGAATAGTCACTCTATTCTTCTAGCAAGATACGGATTTTTCATCTCCTCTGAGGTTAGCTTATCCGAAATATGAACCTTGGGAAAGGTACACATCAGGTTGTCCATGGGTAAGCCCAAATCCGCCATAGAGCCAATGGAATGGATATGTTTAATGGCCTCCACTGGTAGTAGGAAACTTATGCCAATCTCCTGGTGTTTTCAAATAACCATGTCTTTGCCAGTGAAGTTTCCCAGTATAATGGTAATAGGCCTCTGGTAGGCTGGGTCTAGTATCCCAGGCAATACACGATGCTCCAAGGGACTAAACCATCAATACTTATGAGGTGCAACAAGCAATGGTATGGGACTTGGAGTGTGATCTTAGTGTCAACCACTCTTTGTTCACTAAGCTTATTCAAAATTTCGTCTGCAGAATAGAAAGGAAAATCATCCCCAGCATCCACTAAATCGGGCAATTTTTTTGTGTTGCTCCCAGAATTGGTATAAGGCAAGGTTTTAGCTAAAAAGGGATATTCGACCAGGCAAGAGTATTTGTGCTTGCTGCGATCTTTATTGGATAAGACTAAAGGGACTTTATAGTTGCGCAGAGAGAGGAAACCTTGTTTCATGTTAATTATTCCTCATATTCAACCATAAACTGGGTGCCGATGAGCATATCATATGCATTGTTGTCTAAAGCCACATCAAGGGCTGATAAATTAAGCTTCCCAATTCTAAGGGGTAGGAATTAGTATTCCCTAATAACACGGGTACTATTAGGTCCTGCAGTTCCAAATTCTTGCATGTACTTTAGTCAGGCGCTACTTTATCTTCTAAATAAGCTTAGTGGAGATCACGTTAACTGGGAAGCCAGTGTCCAGGATGGCCAACATTTAGACCTTTTTAATGTCCACTTCAACCTTAGAGGCGTTCCTCTAAAGTTAGGTTACAAAGCTAAGACCTCCCTAAGCCGGAAGGTGGATGTTAGCTTTTTAGAAGTCTCAGGGTATTTATCCATGATGGTTTTTATGGGATAACCGCTGAAGAGGGCGAATCAAGCCAGCTAAAATTTGGTCACCATCGCTGGCAGTGTAAATAACTTTTGGACACCCTAGTATTTGGCTGAGGTACGTTTCTTTAGGTATGTGGTTCGTCTACTCCTTCAGCATTCAAATAGTCAGGCACTTCTACTCCGTGGGGGTTCCCAATATATAGTAACCAACGTCATTGTAACCCCCTCATATTCCTTCACAAGGGTACTCTCAACAACTGGCAAGGCTGCGAGGGGTAGGGGAGACGGCCACAGAAGATTAGGTAGCCTTAGGACTGCATTTAACAGCTTGGCTGGAAGGGAAGGCACAGAGGCTTGGGTGCGCTTAGGTAAGAGTATGGTATTAGCTACCTTAAATGGCTTAAAATCATAAGAAGGAATGATATCTTTTTTAAGTCACATTGTGGAGGCATGTTTCACAGAGAGAATAGGCACAGGTAGGCTCACCCTCAACTGTTCAACAGGTGGTAGCTCCTCAATGGTGAGAATTGAAGGATTTGCCTCAGCTATATTTGTTTTAATTTTTATTTATTGCGAGGAAGGCCAACCAGGGGACGGACACTTCTGAATGTCAACCCAAAAGAGACAAAACTTAGTAACAGGGAAGGCACCCCAGAGAAGCGATGCTATCTCTTGTTGCCAGCGGAAACGCCACTTATGGGGAGGGGGAACGTGTGAAGGGGCTGTAGCCACAATTGATCGTGTGGAGGAAGGGGTCTTATTTGATGAACCAAACTGGGACCCAAGAGGAGACCAGCTGTCAGCGGCGCGGTGGGAGGTATCCAAACATCCACGCTTGAAAGTGGTCCACCAAATGAGACTGGAATCTGTGGACAGCTTCTGGGAGGGTGGGGGTGGAGCCTGCGATGGCATCCAAGACAATCATGTGGATAGTCCACATGGCGATTGCAACCACTAGAGCATGGAGGGAGGGTGGAAGGGGGAGGCAATTTGTAAAGCAAACATATCTCTTGACAGAATGAAGGGATGTGTTTGATCTTGGCCCAGCAGACGTTGAACTTCGCGCCATATCACTTTAGAGGTAGGACACTTCTCCAGGCGGTGGAACAGCGTTCCATACTGGCCACACATGACGCAGGAAGAGTGTAAAGCGTTAGAGCGCTTGGCCATATGGTACACCTGCCTCAGGCAGCGCCACACATGGGAGCGGATTTGAGGCTGCAACAGAGGATTGTGTGCATATTTTCAGATAGTTTTTTGGGTCTCAATGGAGTAAGGGATGTCCATCATGTCCAGGTAGTCCACCCTGGATAGGACATGGGGCCGTATGGGGATCACGCCATCTTGAATGGGTAGCCCCTGTACCTCTTGTGTGAACTGAGGAGAGGGGCGGCCTCTCTGGGCTGTGTGTCTACTAATATGAATTCACCACTCAGCGCTCCGCATGGAGAGGAGAATTCGTTTGTAGTGGGTTTTAGTACCGTGAGGACCTGTGGCCGATGGGTGTGAAGCCAGGTATTTCATCAGGGAGTGGGGGTTCGATGGATTGTTGAGGCCCAAGGCGCGGGAGATGTTGGAGCGGGCCGCGCGGGACCAGTGTTGGGAGGGGAGCATAGGGACGGTGATGGCTACAATCCAGGTACCCAAGATCTTGGCAGCATGGGCTCTGAAGTCAAGCAGGCCCATGCCACCATGATGATAAGGGCCAAACATGACCTCTAGCCATACTGGTGGAGGGCGGCCTGACCAAAGCCATCCTTGCAGCAGGGCATACAAGGATTTGAAAAAGCTTGGGGAGAAGGGGATGGCATGGGCTCCAAACCAGACTTTGGAGAGGAGCATAGAGTTGGCTAAAACAACCCTGCCAGTAAGGGAAGTAGGGTGGCTCTGAGGGAGGTGATGCGCTTCATCACGTTGTTTAGAATATGACTCTCCATTACTGCTGATGCGTACCCGCCTGCCTCCACCCACACGCCCAGATGGCGGACCAGCCCTATGGTATGGCGTGGCACAAAAGGGAGCACCAGTGGGGCGGTGTGGGGTGAGCAGGGAGGGCGAGCACGTGTGCGAGCAGATGGGCCAGGCTGGGCACTAGTTGCAGGGGCCCAGCAGTTTTGAGACCAACCAAGATGGATGATTTCGGTTTTGGAAGCGTTCAGTGCAGCATTACTCACCCAGGAATACTCCTGGATGAGAGCTTCAAGTGCGCGTGCCTCTTTAATACTAGACACCCCAACCACACAGTCATCTGAAAACGCCATCATCTTGACTGAGGCTTGGCCTGGCACATGGACCCCAGTGAGTTTGGCATTCACGTTTCGAAGTATTGGGTCAAGGTTGAAGTTGTATAAGAGTGGGCTAAGGGGGTCCCCTTGTCGCAAGCCCCTTTGAGTGCTGACTACTTCCATTAGGAAGCCAGGGCCAAGTACTGCCATTGTTGTGGATTCGTGAGCAGCATCACCCAGTTGATGAAGCGAGGGGGTAAGCGGAATTGATGGTGGCAGTCCCTGAGGTATTCCTAGTTTACTCTATCATAGGCATTCTGTTGGTCCAAGAATACAAGTGCCCCAGAGGCTGTGGACTGGCATGCGTTAGCCACAGAGTGAACGTTGTCCCAAATCGACCTTCTGGGTATGAAACCAAATTGTTCTGGGGAGATGGTGGCAGATGCTACGTTCCTAAATGGTTAGCCATGATTTTTTGTTAAAATTTTTGTATCTGTGTTAGTTAAAGAAATGGGGCGCCAGTTGGCTAAGTCTAGCTTGTCCCCTTTCCTGAAGAGTGTGATGGTGAAGGCCTCTTGTCCTCCTGGTAGGAGGCGCATTTCCAAAAGGCTCTAGTTAAGTGAGGCAAGCAGTAGTGGGGATATATATTTGAAGTACTTTTTATAGAATTCATATGGAATGCTATCTGGGCCTGGGCATTTCAGGTTTGGTGCACCGCGGATGGCTGTCCATTTTTCGTCTGGAGTAATAAAATTCATTATTTCTGGGTATCAGGAAATGGTGCAGATGTGAGCTCAGTCAAGAAATTCCGCCATTTTGGCCAGCTGAATTGGATCAGATTGGTATAACTCGAAGTAATACTTCAGTATTTCAATTGCCAATTTATCTGGCATATCTGCGATGGAATCATCCAATCTTCACACCTGTGTGCAGGCCACGCTCTGGCATGGTGTAAAATTTTTTTAAAGAAATATGCGGTGCACTTGTCGCCTTTTGTGATGCATGTGGCCCTGTACTGAACACAAACCCGATGTTTGTGTTGCCTTTTGAGTGCGTTGAGGTGGGCAGCTGCCTCCGCCCACTTCTAGCCCCATGCAGGGCTGTATCCTGTAGTTGGGATATTGGACTCCAGGTGTGCCAACTCTTCCAGAGCGCACGAAATGACAGCCAATGTGGCTTGTGAGCATCTGGAGGAGAGGTGGCGAGAGTGGCGGATGGTATCCTCTTTGAAGGTTGCCCATGTGGAGATGAGGTCCACACAAAATGGTGCAACAAACTCTTTTGCCAAAGTTGCTAGTTCCACCCAAGTGGAAAATCTTGCAACGCGAGTTTGGGGGGCGGAGTTTGCACCAACGTGGGCCTTAGCCATTGTGACAGGTAGGTGGTAGGTTATTGAGACCAGTCGGTGGTCAGAGAATTCCATTTTTGTTTTGAAGTGGGATATGTGGGGTTGGAATTTCGCTGGCATAAGGATAAGGTCAATGCGGGACATGGACCTTAATTGGCCATTGTGGATGTGGGGGCGCGTCATGTTTTTGTTCAGTGGGGCTCACTGCAGCATTGCATCCATTAACACAAGGGTGGCCTTAAGAACGCGAAGTTCTATGTGACCCTGGGGGCGTGGGAGGAGGAAGGCAACGGTCCATTGGTGTGTTTAGCCAACAGTTCATGTCGCCGACTATGAAAGGGTCTGGGGGTAGCGGGAGGGATTTAACTGATGAGAAAAATTCCTGACGCTCTCATGCACCATTTGGGGAATAAATGTTGACAATAGCATGCACCACAATGGCCCATGAGAAAGTGACAACGAGGAATTGGTTATTGAGGAAAGTTTCTGACAATAAAAATTTGAAGAAATTATTTCTCCAAACTAGCACCCCACAGTGCTCTGACCAAAAGGATAGGGATGGGAAGAGCATGGTTATCCAAGCCTCCTCAGAACCTCGCAGATAGTGGGACTCCTGGATAGCCAAGTTATCTATGGAGTAAATTTTGTTGTAAAAAACATAGTTTCCTAGCCCGGGATGGCAAGGCCTTGAGTCTGGCGATATTCAATGTCCCTAAAGTGAAGGTTCCCCCTCACACCTAAGGTGCGAGGGGTGGGCACCTGGGCCCACTAGCCTCCTCTAGTCCCCATGGGCCTTCACGGCAGCGCGGGTGTTTGCAGCAATGCTATCAGTAGTTTTGTTGATTTTTGCAGAAAGGTTCGCGTTGGCTTTTGCCTTCACTTTTGTTTCCCCAACGTCGGACAAATTTTTTGCGGTGTGGATGAGTTCAGTGCACTGTTGAGCAGGTCAAAAAAATTTTCAGGTAGGATGGGCCCCAAGTCAGTTTCAACTTGAGCTTGGTTGCAAAGATTGGGTGAGATCAAATCTCCCATTGGATCCTCAGATTGGGTGGCCCAATCAGCATGGGCTTCCCATTCTGATTGGTTGATGGATTCCCAAATTGCTTCCACCACGAAGGTTTCAATGTCCTCCTGGCATTGGGAGTGTGGGATAGCGGTGGTGACTTTGGCCACTTCCTTGGCCGCGGCCCTGCAGGCCTGCTTGGCCTTCTTCCGCTCTTGCGGGGAAATAGGCTTTACCAGTAGGTAGCAGCCTTGTGCTCCCCACGGGAAAGCCTCTTTGGTGCTTGCAGTTGGTTCGTAGTGCGCCTCTGCGCTGGCCATGGCCGCTGAGGGGTGCTCTTGGAATGTGACGCCCTCCTTGGTGGGGCATGCATGTGCCTTATGGCCAAACGCGTCACAGTGGGTGCAGATGGGGGGCGCGCTGTCCACAGTTACCCGGAAAGGGTGGGTGGTATGCCCTTTGATATTAATAAAAGTAGAGTGCGGGATCTGGGTTAGGTCCTTTGCAATCTCCTAGGTTGGGGTCAGAACTGCAATGGCTTTGCCAGTGCACAGGTGTGGCATCAGCATAAAGCGTTGCATCTCAAAAGATTGTACTTCGCCATAAATGATGAGACCATCTTTCAGGTGTTGCTCCAAAATGTCACTTGAATGTAGTGGGCAAAAAGTTGAACGTGGGGAAAATTTGGTTGGATTTTGTCCATCTGGTGCGCTTGGTTTTAATTACCCACTGCCCTTCAGGAAGGTCAATAACTATGCGCACCACAGCAGCTTCATCTGCTGCCTCCTTATTTTCAATACCGAGATCCAGCCAACCTTGTGACATGGAGTGAGGTGCGACGTACACCACAGTCAGGAAAAAAGTGTACACATCCTCACAAAATTTTTCCCATAAAGCTGTTTGTTGGATGTCCAGAAACACGCAGACTCCATATTCCACTGACAAAAGTGGCTGTGAGTGCGGCGTGTTGATGTACTGGTTGCATCGTTCTTGCCAAGTGAGGATTTCTGGGGAAATAGTGACTGCTGGTTTTTTTAGTTTTTTTTTCTATTCTGCCAGTTTCTCCGGGGCGTTTCCAAACGTTTGAGGCCGCAGGCCTACCACCTGCTCCTCTTACCTTACTTTCCCAACTGCTCCCTGATATGGCGCAGACTAATCTCCTCTGTGAGATTATCAAACTAGATTCAGACTTGAATTGAATAGGTTGAAAAGTGATTGCAACGAGAGAGAAAAGTGCCTCAGCTATATTTGTCATGGCATATAAATGGAATTTGGCCACATCTAGCAAAGCCTCTTTGATGTCATGGATGGTTTTGAAGTAGCGTTTCACTAAAATGATATACCTGGCTAGAGAAGGCTGAGATACTAACACAGTTAACAGAGTGGCGATAGCATGATCAAGGGTAAGCATGTTTGAGGTTGACAACCTTTGTGCAGCGAGGTAAAATCGTTCAGCAAAGGCAATAAGCGATTCACCCTCATACATGCTAAGGCGCATAAAGGCCTGTTTTTCAATGTGTAGACTATGATTTGATCCAAACTCAGCCAAAAAAGCCTCCTTCACCTCTGACCAGATGTATAAAGGGTTCATGTAGGGACTATCATCTCTTGCATTAGGCGGCTTAAAGAAGGAAGGATGTGTTGAACTTTTTGCTTGTCTGTTACTCTCCATCCATAGCAGCTTTGCAAAATTACAAAAAGGTAGCAATGCTCCCTTCTCCAGGAATGTACTTTTCTTTAAAACTTGGTTTAGTGGGCGCTGTTCAAGTTCATTGAGACGGGATAGAGCGCTTTTTAGTTGCTTTTCCAGAGCAACTAAACGTGATTCAAATTGAATAGCAAGAGAGGGAGGGTTACTCACGTTTGAAGCCTCCATTTTTGACAATTTTTTCAGTGAACAGGTATCCCCTGTAGTAAAAAACAATTTTTAGGAATCCAGCTTGTTGATGCTCACTGGTTCTTATGCCTGAGGATCTCACAAAAGTTTTTATAAAATTAAATGAATAAACACTAATAAAAACTTGGGCTTTTATTGTTTTTATTAGCAGCACTGGGTAAAAAAGGAAAAGTGATCCCCCTTAACATCTGACCATTCATTATTGAGAGTATTTAAAG
Source organism: Massospora cicadina (assembly GCA_022478985.1). Taxonomy (NCBI): domain Eukaryota; kingdom Fungi; phylum Entomophthoromycota; class Entomophthoromycetes; order Entomophthorales; family Entomophthoraceae; genus Massospora; species Massospora cicadina. The sequence continues at coordinate 48,972 of JAKSZP010011004.1, forward strand.
GGTTGAGGGGAATTTGAGGATATTTTTGGAATATCTTACCCTAGTCCAAATTAGGAAATATGGGTTAAAAGCACAACAAAACTCAGGATACTCGCTTCATGTTAGCGGCATGGTAAAAGGGGAACTATGATTGGCTAAAAAATACCTATAAGGTAATGATTTTATGAACTTCAGTCAATTCCCATTCAAGGAATTTTTTTCACCTTGGGGACCCCTGCCAAGCCTATAAAAGGGGATAAGTCCCCGCGTAGGTGCTTTAAAGGACTTGGTTGTGGCTGGGGGAGTACCTTCTTATTTTCACCTCAAGGTCCATCACATGGTTGGAGTAATCCAACTGCTCAATCTTAGGTTTATTGCCCATGAAGGATTCGAAATGGTGTTACCCCATCTTGTCAGGTTCCACTGAGAATTTACTAGAGTCTTTTGGTTTATTATATCGTTTTAATATTATTAAAATAGCTTTAAGGTTCATTGTAAACTCATAAATGGCTGACATTTACCCGTTTAGGCTGATTTTGACCCAATACATTATTCATCTGCAGCTGAGAGGGAAAATATTTGACAAGAAGGTGTGGGGTTGGTCAATGAAGAAATTCATGTGCTAAGGACCCTGAAGGCATGGGCCACATAGTTGATCAGAACCATACCACCACTTTGGCGTGGGTCAATGAGGACCTCCAGTCTCACAAGAGGAGGGCAACCTATCAAAGGCCACCCTTTGTAAAAATCCAGTTTATTTGTGCTCGCTGGTGTTTACGCCTCTGTATCTCACAAAAGTTGTGATGAAATTAATAAATAAACACTCATAAAAAACAAAAATAATAAGAGTTTTTTATCAGCAGCGCAGTGTAAGAAAGGAAAAATGATCCCCTTGATATCTAGCCAATCAGTATTTAAAAAGTATTGAGGGTTGGAGGGAATTTACTAGCAAGTTCAGAACAGTTTGTTACCATCAGAATTAGGAAATATGAGATTGTAGCCTATCAAAGCTCAGAATGCTCACTTTGCTTAGGCTGACTGATGGATGGGGAAATAGTTAAAACACTATGTACCCGTGGGGTAATGATTTAATATCTCAGCCAATCCCCGTTGGCTAAAATTCTTTCACCTTGGAAGACCTTCACCACCCCTATTAAAGGGGGAGGTCCCCTCTTAGGTGTTAAAGAGGGAGTTGGACTTGATAGGGGGAGAAACTGCTGATGGGCTCCCCAGGGTCCGCTGCATGGTTAGAGTAATCTGACTGCTCGATTTTTGTGTTATTAACCTCATAGTATTTGAAAACGTATTACCTTGATTATCAGGGTTCTACCAAGAGCCAACCAGGCTCTTTTGGTCGAGACTATCATTAGTATCTTTTTAATCATTTAATTTAGCATTGCAGACTTGTAAATGGCTGAAATTTCCCATTTTTGGCTGAATATAACGCAGAACATTCTTATTTTTCAGCTGTGATGGAAAATGTCATACATATTTTCCCTTAAGAATGTTGGGGGGAAATACGGCCATAGGTAACGGCTATGTACGCAATTAATGTTAATTCCTGTAGCTAAAAATTTGGTATAATATTTGTTTCCTATCTTATATGGTTTAGTAAAGGAACCCTCCAAAATTGATCCAAGCTTACTGCTTCTAGGATTGAGCAGTTATTGTAGTATATACCATATTAGATACTTGGAATCTAGGCAGAAGGATATGTAGCTAATTGGCAGCTTGCCCTTCTTTAGTCTCCGTTTTTGCTAAATTAGTCATAGCCTTAGATTGGAGTTGGATGATGCACTGAGCCAATCTGTTTATGACTTTCTTGGGTTCCTCAACTCTAAAGAGAATACATCTTTAACTAAGATAGCAGGTATTTCTGGTTCTCGCCCATAAAAGATATGGAATGAGGACATTTTCAAGATCCAGTGGTAGCTAATCTGGTATACCATAAGAGCACTGGGGAAAGAATTGATCCCAGTGAAAAGGATCAGAGAGGCCATTTTTGTAGGATGGGAACCAAAGTTCCATTGGCTCTTTCCACCGTCCCATTTGTGGAGGGATTATATGGATCCAAGAAAGGCTGCCTGGCTCCAAAAGATGTGGCCAGGATTTCGACTACTCTGGAGGTGAAGTTCTTACCATTATCGCAGAGTAGTACTTGGGGACAGCCATGTTGGGAGAAAATGTTTTGATGTAAAAAGATGGTTGTGGCCTTGGCCATTTGAGCAGTAAGAGCCACAGTTTTCACCCACTTAGTGAAATAATCAATAGCTACTAGAATAAACTTGTTCCCACTAGTAGTCTGAGGAAGGGGACCTACTACATCCAAACTGATGGTGTGGAACGGTTGTTGAGGGGTAGTAGATTGTTACTGGTATCTAGTCTAGAAACTGGATTGTTTCTTACATGTAAGGCAAGCTTCCAAGACATCAACGATAGATTCCATCATTCCATCCCAATAGTACTGATCCTTAATCCACTCATAAGTTTTCGTTGCTTCTCCATGACCTAGGGTGGAGTGAGCTTTTAGGATAGCAGGTATGCATTCCGAGGGCTGAAGGTAAGGCAGCCATTTCGCTCCACCTGCTCATACAACTTTCCGTTCTCCACTTTTGTGCTACAGGAGTACCGGTCTAAAATATTTTAGATGGTCTTATCCTCATCCTCCCATTCATTGGGGGTCATTAAGAGGTCATGTAACCTCTTCGCCTCACTATTATCCAAGTGAAGGACTGGAAGCTGAGTCAACCATTATTATCATGTGACAGGTCCCATCACAGTATTTGATCTTCATGTTATAAGGCCGGACTTTTAGAGCCCAGCGAGATAACCAGCCAGTAGGATCTTTCATGTTCTATAACCATTTAAGGGATGCGTGGTCAGTAACCACAGTGAGGGTGACTCCATATATGAAAGGGCGGTAGTGCTTTACATCTAACAGAACAGCTAGACACTCCTTCTCCGTTTATACTGTAGTTGCGTTCCACCTTTGACAGCATCTTAATAAAATAGAATACAGGATGATCTACACCGTTTTCATCCAATTGGGCTAAGATAGCCCCAACGGCATAGTCCAAGGCATCAGTGAATAAGATAAAGGGTTTATTATAATCTGGGTGCCATAAGATAGGGCTTTGTTGCAGAAGTTGCTTCAGCGTCTCAAAAGTGTTTTTCTGTTCCTCACCCACTAAAAAAGGAGTGTTCTTAGTCAATAGGCGGACAAGAGGCTCGCTAAGCTGGGCAAACTTAGGGATGAACTGATGGAAATATCTTTCCTCCCTAGAAATACCTGAATATCCCTTAAATTTTTAGGGGGATGCATTTTTGAGATTTCTTCAACCTTATCTTGGATTGGTTGAATTCCTTTTTTGTGAAGTGAAATGGCCAAGGAAATCCAATTTCTTTTGGAAAAAAGGTACACTTTAAGGGTTTTAACTTGATATTTAACTTATGTAGCCATTGAAACACCTCCTTCAGAAATTAAGTTGTTCGTATAAAGTTTTTGAGAATACTGTAATGCCATTAAGGTAAAGAATGATGCAACTTAACTTCAAGTCCTGCATAATATGGTCTATCACACGCTGGAAAGTTGCAGGTGCATTGCACAACCCTTGAAGTAATTGGGTTGGTTGAAAGAGACCCTCGCTACAAAATGAGAGCACATTTTTTCTGGTCTTCAGGGAAAGGCCCATTTGTTAATAGCGGCTAGCTAAATAATGTCAGAAAATAAGTTAGAGCCAGAGAGTTGGGCCAGAGCGTCATCAATGCGAGGGAGAGGATAGCTATCCTTTTTCATGAGGCTATATAACTTGTGGTAGTATATGACTATCTGATGACCTCCATTTTTCTTTTTAATAACAAGATGGGGGAAGACCAAGGGCTTTGTGAAGGAACTAGCAACCCCGCATATAGTAAATGCTAAAGCTCTGTCCTCATTTGCTGTTCTTCTATTTTTTACTTGCAATAAGGTTTGGACCTAATAGGATGAGCATCACCCACATCGATGGAGTGGCACCAGCCCTTCATGTGGTCATAGTCATTATCTGATTTGGAGAATATATCACTATAGTCGCCGAGGAGAGTGTAAGCTTTTTCCAGCTCATCTGGGGTCATCTCGTCTGAGATTGGACGTTGGGCAAAGTACACACCAGGTTATCCATTGGCAGGCCCATACCCATCATAAAACCAATGGAGAAAATGTTCTTTGTCATCCAAAGGGACTAACAAGAATCTGCCAATCTCCTGGTGTTTTTTACAACTATGTCCTTTGAGGTGAGGTTCCCAACAGAAAAGTAATAGGCCTCTGGTAAGCTAGGTCAAGAATGCCGGGCAATATCTGAGGCTCTACGGGACTAACGCCCTCTTTACTTATGAGGTAAAAACATTGGTGTGGGATTTGAAGCGTGATTTTTGTGTCAACCACTCGTTGTTCACCAGGCTTAAACAAAATCTCGTCTGCAGCATAGAAAGGGATATCTTCCCTAGCATCCACTGAATCAGGAAATTTCTTTGTATTGCGCCCAGAAGTGGAATAAGGCAAAGTTGTAGCTGTGAATGGGTGTTTAGCCAGGCAAGAGTATTCATGCTTGTTGGGTTCTTTATTGGAAAAGACTAAAGGGACTTCATAGTTGAGTAGCGAGAGGAAATTTTGCTTCATGTTGATTATTCCCTCATAACTAATTATTAATTGGGCGCTGATGAGCATATCATATGCATTGTTTAAAGCCACATCAAGGGCTGATAAAATAAGCTTCTCCAATTCTAATGGGTAGGAAATAGTATGCCCCAATAGCACGGGTATTATTGGGGCCTCAGCTCCAAATTCTTGCTTGTACTCCAAGTCAAACGATAGCTTTATCTTCTTGATAAGCTTAGTGGAGATCACGTTAATTAGGGAACCAGTGTCCAAGATGGACAGTACTGAGACCTTTTGAATGTCCACTTCAACCTTAGAGAGCGTTCCTCTAAAGTTAGGTGACAAAGCTAAGACCTCACTAAGCCGGAAGGTGGATGTTAGCTTTTTAGAAGTCTCAGGGTACCTATCCATGATGGTTTTTATGGGATAACCGCTGAAGAGGGCGAATCAGGCCAGCTAAGATTTGTTCACCATCGCTGGCAGTGTCAATAACTTTTGGACACCCTAAACCTTTGGCTGAGGTACGTTCCCTCAGGTATGGTAAACATTATACTCCTCCAACATTTAAATGATCAGGAACCTCGACTTCCGCAGGTGCTCTTAAAATATAGTAAACAACGTCATTGTAACCCCCTCAGATTACTCCCCAAGGGTACTCTCAACAAATGGCAAGGCTGCGATGGAGGTAGGGGAGACGGCCACAGAAGATTAGGTAGCCTTATGGAGAGCTTTATCATCTCAATTGAAGGGGAAAATGCAACAAAGGTCGCTGATTCATAGGCTGGAGTGATACTTTTATTAAGTCACACTGAGGAAGCAAGGTGCACTGGGAGATAGATATAGGTGTACTCACTTCACTGTTCTACAGGCAAAGACTCCTCAATTGTTAGAGCTGAAAGTTCACCCTCAGCCTCATTTATTGTTGCACAGGAATTAAAACCACCAAATCCAACAAAACCTCCTTTAGATGGCAGACGTTTCTATAGTTACTTTTTACTGAATGATATGCTTGGAGAGAGAGTGTTGAGAAGCTAACCCAGTTAACTTGGCTGCGATAGCATCATACAGGGTTAGCATGTTAGCTGTTGACAACCTTTTCGCAGCAAGATAAAATTGATCAGAAAGGTTTCGGTCAGTTCGCCCTAATACATGCTAAGGCGCATAAAGGCCTGTTTATCCTTGTTAAGAATCTTCTTGGAACCATATTCATCTAATAGAGCCTCTTTCACCTTTGCCAAAGTATGCAAGTTGTTAATATAAGGGACTATCATTTCATGTGCCAAGTGACTTAAGCAAGGATGGATATGTTGAACTTTTTGCTTATCAGTAGCGTCATGCATAAAAGATTCATATACATACAATAAGGAAGTAATAATTTCTTAACCGTGGTGTACTTGTCTATAAGAGGAAGTTTAAAGGGGCGTTGCTCCAGCTCAATAAGGCGCTAAATGGCCTGGTGAGTTGCTTTTCAAGAGCAACTATTCTTTTTTTAGTACTAGATGGAAGAGCAACTATTCTTGATGTACAAATGTCCCATGTAGTGTGCACCATTTTGTAGGAATCCTGCTTATATGTGCTCTCTGGTGCTTATGCCACTGGATCCCACAAGGGTTGTGGAAAAATTAATAAATAAACACTTCTAAAAAATTTAGGGCTTTAAGAGTTTTTATTGGAAGTGTGGGGTAATAAAGGAAAAAATAATTCCCATAATATCTGGGTGTTCCATATCTAACCAGTATCAAGGGTCAGAGGGAATTTACTAGGAAGTTTGGAACAGCTTGTTACCGTCTGAATTAGGAAATATGAGATTGTAGCCTATCAAAGCTCAGAATACTCTCTTTTCTTAGGATGACTAATGGATTGGGAAATAGTTAAAACAATATGTACCCGTGGGGTAATGATTTTATATCTCAGCCAATCTTCATTAGCTAAAATTATTGCACTTTGGGAGACCTCTGCAACCCCTATAAAAGGGTGTGGTCCCCTCTTAGGTGTTGGATGGGAGTCAGACGTGGTAGGGGGATAAACCACTGATAGGCTCCCCAGGGTGCCGCGTGGTCAGAGTAATCTCACAGCTCAATTTTGGGTTGTTTTCCCTCATAGTCTCTAAATCATGTTACCCTAATTAGCAGGGTTCCACCAAGAATTGACCAGGGTCTTTTCTGGTTAAGACTATCATTAATATCTTTTTAATCATTTAATATAGCATCGAAAACTTGTAAAAGGCCAACATTTCCCCTTTTGGGTTGGATTTAACCCAAAACATTCTTATTTTTCAGCTGTGAGGGCAAATGTCCAACACCCTTGTAGCAGAGCGTACAGAGAAGCAAAGAAGGAGGTGTAAAAGGCGATGTAATGGGCGGCAAACCATACTTTTGTCAGGAGCATAGCGATGGCAAGCACTACCCTGACTGTCAGGCTGGTCTGGTATTCCTGTAGAGTTGCAATGCGCTTTGTAACGTTGTCTGATATATGGTGTTCCATTACCAAAGTAGCGTATCCACCTGCCTCCAGCCATACTCACAGGTGGCGCACCAGACCAGTAGTGGTTCTGGACACAAAAGGGAGCAGGAGCGGGATTAATTGGGGTGACCGCCTGAGTAAGCTGAGAAGATACTGAGCAGCTGGATCACTCTGATTGAGGGAAGCTGGAGACCAGCAGGCTCAGTATCTACTGAGGGGAATGATTTCAGTTTTGGTTGCATTGAGGGCAGCGTTACTGGCCCTGGCGTACCACCGTATAGTGGACACCAATGTGTGTTTATCTTGATTTCTAGACACCTCAACTAAAGAATAGTTGGTGAAAGCAAACATCCTAACTGTTGATTGGACTTTCACCTGAACACCAGAAAGGCTTGCATTAACACTGCGGAGAAATAGGTCAAGGCTGAAGTTGTATATAAATGGACACAAAGGATCCCTTGACAGAGACCCCTTAGAGGCGAACAGAATTAGTGAAAAAACCTGGGCTCTGAACTGCCATCATGGTCGCTTTGGTGCGCAACATTGCCCAGCTGATGAACTGAGGGAGGTGGAACTGGTCAAGGCAGGCCTTGAGGCGTTCCTAATTGAACTTATCATAAGTTTTTGTTGGTCTAAGAGCACAAGCGCCTTAGTAGCTGGAGATTGGCAGATATCGGCCACAGTGTAAATGTTCTCATATCAATAACTTGGGAACAAAGATAAATTACTCAAAGGAGATCAACTCAGAGTCAACTGCCCCTTATTTGTCCATTACTTTAGTAAATATATTAATATTAGTATTAGTGATGAAGTAAGGGCGCCAGTTTTCCAAGCTTAGCTAGTCTCACTTCTTAAACAACGTTACCATGTAGGCTCTTGGCCCCCAGGAAAATGACATGTCTCTAAGAAACAATTGTTCAGCAAGGCCAGCATTAGATAGTATATATAACTAAAGTAACTTTGTAGAACTTATAGGAATTACCATCTGGCCATAGAATCTAACTGTATGAAGCATTGTAAAGTCATACTAGCTTTTTCAAGGGTTATTAAAAATAATTAACTCTGAATAGCAGAAAATGGTGTGTTTGTGTGTGCCAGAAAGAAATTCATCAGTTTTTGCCATGATTGACTGGGTCTTCCCTGTATAACTCGGAGTAATAGTTTTGACCCTCAGTAGACTTTTTCATCCAGCGTTTACACACCGGAATTGTCTGGGCGCCTCATCTGTGAGCAGGCCAAGTTTTGGCGTGATGCGAGAAATTGGTGTAAAAGTAGGCGGAGCACTTTTCACCCAAGGTAATATTCTTTGCCTTATACTGACACAAACGTGAAGTTTGTGTTGTCTTATCAGCTTTATTAGAACAGCCAGAGACTTTGGCACATTTATGGCCCCAAGAAGGGCTGTATTCTTCCCTGGGAACACTATTCTCCAGGTGGTCCATTTACTCAAGGGTACATTTAATGACTGCCAAGACAGCCCAGAGAGCACTGCAACGAGGTGTGCATATTTGGAATTTTGTAGGTGCTTTAAAGGTTGACCAGGTTGACAGGGGATCAGTTCAGAATGGAGCTGCAAACTCCTGTGTCAAAGTGATAGTGCCCATCCAACTTGAAGATTTGGGTGATGTGAGGTTAGCGGGGCGAAGTTTACTCCACTTAAGCCTGTGGCGCTGGGCTCAAAAGAGTAGTAAACGCCAAGACCATCCTGTGGTCAGATAAATCTATTTTTGCACTAGTGAAATGCGAGATCTGGGGGAGAAAAATCAGTGAGTCAAGTATAAAAATTTATTTGGGACATAGACATCAGTTGCCCGTTGTGCACATGGGGACATGACATGTTGGATAGTAATGGCACATGCTTGTGGACGGCTTCAAAAGGCCCAAGGTGGCTTTCATAACGTAAATCTAGATGTGCTCCTGCAGTGGGGAAGTTGTGGAAGGCCAGCGGTTGGTGGTTGTGTTGGCCCAGAAATACAGGTTGCCAACCACAAAGGAATTGTGGGAAGGGAATAGAAGACATGGCTGAGAGAAGTCTCTGGTGAACCTGCACACAGGTCAGGGCATAAATACTAACTATTGTGTACACTTTGTGACCCACGAAAAGACACAACCAGCAAAAACCTCGAGATAGGCTATTTTGTCTAATTATTAAAATTATGGTCACGCATATATGCACCCCACATTGCAGCAACCAAAAAGAATGAGAAGGGAGGAGCATGGTTGCATATGTGTCCTTGGCACCTTAGGGAAAGTGGGTCTCCTGAATTGCCAGGATGTCCAGAGGTAAATTATTTGTAAGGAAACCAAGTATTTTAGACCAGGACAGAGAGGCATTGAGTCTGGTGATGTTTAATATCCCTATTGTTAAGGAGAGTCCCACACTTTTAGGAGTGAGGGGAAACCCCTCAGACCCCAACACTCTGTTTTGCCATGCAAGCTCAGCCTTCTGCAGTTGAACGGGAGTTTGTGAAGTGGGAGAATCATTGACATATAGTCATCATCGTTTAGGGTGGCTTTTCTATTCAGGCTTTTAGTTTTTTGTTCAAGTTTTGATTATTTTGATATTTTGTGCTTTTGTGCACTTGTGGTGCGCTGTCAAGAGTATCCAACAATTCTTTAAAAACTCGTTTAAGGTCAGCTTTTAGGAATCCAGATACACTTGGTGCGCAGGAATCCTGCAAGTGTGTATGTTGGGAACCATGAGAATTGGACATGTCCAAGCAGGGTGCAAACCTGAACTGGAGCAAATCTCGGTCATATAATTCCACCAATTCATTGAGCATTAAGACTGACTCAAACAATAAAATCCTTAATGGGCAAAAGGAAAATCAAATTCCAGAAGGACCCCTCAATTCTACTAACAAAGGCACTGAATCAGTTGGTGAAGATTTTGCCATTTACAGGTCCCCCATAATTGGCCACCCTGGCAAAAAGGGAGTCAAATTCAAATAAAAGCTACGCCACCTGCCTTATCATCAAAGAGGTCACCTACCCTACTCATTCCCAATAATCACCTCAAGTTCCCTCTAAGTGAACCCAAGTATCTCAGCAACCTATAAATATCTCCAAAGTTAATAAATAAAATACACTTCAGAGTCTCCTAGTTTTTATAGTGATTACTTTGCCTGTGTCTAAACAGAAGACTTTGCCTGTTTAAAGCAAACATAGTAGCCTCTATGATGTTTTTCCGTTGAGAGATTGCCTTAGGGGAGCCTAGTCCTTAAGAGATTCTGCTGGACCCACATTTAACTAATAATTGACCAGCTTTCTAAGGCTTTGACCTTCAGAGAGGACGACAAAGTCCTACAAATTAATGCTCTCCACCAAAACCTTCTGAGGCTTCTGGTTTATACTTACCTTCATTATTAACAAATCAAGTGGGGACAGCCTTTCCATTATGGAGGAGAATATGTTTTATCTTAATGGGTTTGTCAGGCAAACAGCAAGTAAAAACTAGACTGGCCTGCCAGCCTAGGTGCCAGAGCACCCAAACGGCAAACCAGAATGCCAAAGGCACTGCTATTAGTATGATGGATATGAAACTGGAATGGAGTTTCACCAACAAATGCTGGTGAGCCAGAATCTTGTACAGGCACATAATAGAATACCAGACAAATATGGTCGTTAGTCCCAAGGGGTGTGTGAGTGTTGGCGGAAAAGGCGGTTTAATTTTCAACATAAAAAACTAAATTTTAAAGAAGGTTTTTATTGGAAAATTTAAGGAAGAAAAATCAACCAACAATTTTCTCAGTGCGATGCAACTGATTAAATAGTGGTTGATTATAGAGGAAAAAGGCTGTGATTGGTCCCTCAAATTTGACCTAACTGGCGAATTATTTGGGAATAAAAACAGATAAGTTCACTGGGAACTGACATCAAAGGAGTCAGCAGCAGGCTGAGTTGCTGTCAGTTCAACCTTGAATGCCCAAACTGAGACTCAACTGTGTTTCTAGTGGTTGGCATGATGGCATCTAGCCTGATGAGCAATGGGAATCCCCCAAGGCCACCCCATATAGGGGCGGTCCCAATTGGGTGGGAACGATTTTGGGAAGCCCAACCCACCCATGCCCGATTGCTGGGCCATTTGTTCAGTTAAAAGCGTTGCATCAGCTGCAATGCCTGATTGGCCAGAAGGGAGCTTTAAACTATCATTGATGGTAACCAATGCTGCTACCTGCATGCTGGGGATCATCACCAATTATTTTGGGAGGGAATTAATTACAGTGATTGTGGTGTTGAATGAATCAAAACTGTTGGCCATTCTGGCTGATGGGTCAATCACCATTCCTTTTTGACTATGTGGATCCAATCATTGGGCTTGTATCCACTCATTTTTTGGTTTTTTTAAATTCATTTTGGCAAATTCAGCACAAATTTCCCTGATCAGGTGTACAAGTTTGGTAGGGGTGAATGTGGACACTGGGGGGATCCAAAGAGGAGGAGCTGTTACCCAGCGCTCATTTACCATGTGGGCGAGATCACCCTGTGTGAAGAGGGGTAAAGCCTCCCTTTTTGGAGCCTTTTTGCTTGGAAACCGGAAAGAGCCCAATTGACACACAGGGGACGTTCCCCTGGACTTACATTACCCTTTCCTTTTTCCAAAGGAAGTGCACCACCGCTGGGAAACTGTACCAAGGCCACATTTTTGTGTGCCTTGGGTAATTTTATTACCATTACTGTTGCGACTTTTTGGGGGTGATGGGGGGCGTTAGGGTGAATTTTGTGATTTGCATCAACTAGCTCCATGCAGTTAGCACAATCGTGAGCCCTAACCCAACTGTTCTCATAAGCTGGATACCCTTTCCAAGCCACGAGATACTGGACTGACTGATGGGATTTGCAGGATGCCAAGATGTTTTCCACCTCAGCTTCCTCCACATCCTCTATCTTAATAGGTTTGGGTTCCGCGGTGATGATCCCCTTGAATGGGGATAACAGAGACACATGAAATATAGGATGTTGTTTCCAATTAGCTAGCAGTTTCAACCAAAAAGCGGCATTTCCCAAAACTTTTCCACCAAGTGAGGACACAAACGTTTGCTTGCAAGCTTTTGGGATGGTACCAGCATCCGCAGATGGTGGGTGTCCAACATGATGTGAGAACCCACTGCAATATTGTGACCTGGAAGCTGTTTGCAATCTGTGAACCATTTATAATCATTAATAGCTGTTTTTAGGTGCTCCTGTACTAAGGACTGGGTTTACCGGATATGCTCAACATAATCTGCTGCAGCAGGAACCTCTGGGCGTATACAAGGACCAACCAAAAAGGAGGAGTTATAACCTAATGTTGCCTTATAGGGAGAAAACCCCATAGAAGTGTGAGTATTGTTGTTATAGGCGAACTGGGCGAGAGGGAGGTTATCAGCCCAAGTATCCTGGGCAGCTGAAGTGTAACAGCGCAAATACTGTTCCAAAATTTTATTAACCTGCTCAGTTTGCCCATCGGACTGGGGGTGGTAAGCGGTGGAGTGACAGGGGGTGATTTTTGGGATGGATAAAAGCTCAATCCAAAATCGCACTGTAATTTGGGGTCCACGGTCACTGATGATCTCATGTGGGATGCCAAACATCGAGAACACATGGCGTACAAAGAGCTGAGTGGTCTCTTCAGATGTGATCGCAGAAGTACAGGGAATAAAAAGGGAAAATTTGGTGAAGTGATCAACCACCACCATCACTGCCATAAACCTATTAGAACAGGGGAGCTTAACAATAAATTCCACAGAAACTGACGTCCATGGACCCTCCGCCTGTTGTAATGGGTGCAGGAGTCCCTTCCTTCCTGAGCGGTCTGACTTTGCCCAAGCACAGGTAACACAATTGGAGTTACAAATCAAAACTTCCTTTGTTAAGCCTGCCCAGTTATAGGTTCTCTTTATCAGTTCGATGCATTTTTTGTTTCCCATATGGCCAATTGTGGGAGGGTCGTGATGCGCACAAAATACCTTAGCTCAGAAAAGAGGGAGAACCCAAATTTGCGACCTAAAATAGAGGAGTCTCTCCACAAAGACATACAGAGAATGTTTTTGACTTTGAAGGGTCAATTGCTATAATAACTCCACCCCTTCAGGGCAGGTCATTTGATTGGCTAAGACCTGATCAACAAGTGGGGCGTCGGGAGTAAGGGCAGTGGAAGAGACAATGGGGGGAACAATTGACAACATTTGAGCAGTGGGAATCATGGTAATGAGATCCGCTTCTTCCAAATCCATGGGACAGTGGGTGGGGTTTGAGCTGAGAAAATTGGGAAGTACATTAAGCGCACCTTTTATAAGTTTATATTTGAAATTGAAACTGCACAAGTCCCAATAGGTTTGGGCTTGTTGATGCACCAATTTTTGAGTTTTATGGGAATACAAGAGAGCTTGGTGGTCCGTGCAAACAGTTAACTCATGCTGAGCACCCTGTAACAGTTACCGCCAATGAGTCAATGCCCATGCTACGGCTGCCAACTCTATATTGTTAATGGCTCAGGATTTCTCTGTAGATGTAAACTTCTGGAAAAATAGGCAACAAGATGTTCCAAGCTCTCATGCTCTTAGAGCAGCACTGCCCCTACTGCCACTGAGGAGGCATTGCACATGATGATATATAGTTTTGCAGGATCCACATGTTTTAGGACTGGAGGGTATAAGAAAACTTCCCTGATTGACTCAAACGCCTGCTGGCATTTGGGCATCCAACAAAATGGTACATTCTTGCCAGTGAGGGGGTGGAGTGGGGCCACCATTTGGGATGGGCTAAGGAAATTTTCTTTGGGAAAATAATGGTATCCAGAAACTCCATAATTGTTTCTGGGTTGTTGGGGTAGGCATTGCCAAATATCACACAACTTATTAGAGGTAATTGCATAGCCATCCTTAAGGACAAGGTTCCCGAGAAATATAACTTCCTCCTTATAGATCTCACATTTGGAGAGCTTAATGAACAAGCCCAACTTATGCAAAGCAGCCATGACTGCTTCCAAGTGAATAGCATGTTGTTTGAGAGTTGAAGAGTGAACCAGAATGTCATCGATATAAGCGACTGCATAAGTGATTGGAGGTCACCCAGTACACTGTCAATCATAAATTGAAATTAGTGGGGACATTCTTCATTCAAAGGGCATTATGTGGAATTGGAAAATGCCTCGCTTCGACCAGATCACTGTTAACCTTCCTTGCCCTTCCATTATCCGAATCTGGTTAAAGGCTTTGACAAGATCCAGCTTGGAGAACACCTGAGATTTGGCGATTGCTTGGCTTATCGTCTGCCCCAAAGGTAGGGGTAGGTATCATGAACCATGACTTTGTTTAAGTGTCCGTAATCCATGAAGGGATGGAGGGAACCATCAGCTTTTCTAGAAAAGACAAAGGGAGATGTAACTGTAGAAGTCTCCTTAAATAACCACCCTTTTTTCAGCATAACGTCCAACTTATTGTTGATTGCAATCTCCTCTTCTGCTGTGTGGGGATACAATGGGCAGTTGATATTCATCAACTGTACCATCGTACAGAATCCACAGTCAAATTTGGTATGAGGGGGGAGACAGTCTGCCTTTTTTCAATCAAAAATACTCTGGTAGTGCATCAATTAATCTGGAAAATCTGATGAGAGGCCTGAAGAGGAAACTAAGGAAGTTATGGAACTATGACCTTGGGCTTTCTTGAGAGTATTAACTAAAGGGAATTCTCTCTCAGTTTGATCATTGGCAAAAGACAACGTGTTTGACTCTAGATGAATCTTAACATGTTGCCAACGTCACCAACCAACTCCTAATATAACCAGGAACACCAGGTTCTGCATTGCTGAGAACTGATCACAGAAGGAGAACTGGTGTATTGAGAAAGTAACTGGCCGGATAACCAGGTATGAGGCTTGGGAGGCTGATGATGCAACCATCACCAAAGGGCCTACATCCAGGTTAAATTCTAATTGTTGGTCCAGTTCAACACTTATAAAATTGCCCGAAGCTCCGGTATCCACCTGGCTTTAAATGAGACATGATGGTACCTAACACTAATCTTTATGCGTATTGAAGTAAGCGAAGTTCTCTTTATTGGTAGTTGTGGATGAATCCAGTGATACTGAAGAGATAGTATTGGGGTCAGGAGAAACCACTAGGGTTGACATGGGCACAATAGCTGCGGCAGCTATGGGGTGTGGATTTGACATTTTGAGTGGAACTTGGCAATTATGAACAGAAACTTTTCTCCGCAACATTTTTCAGCTGTAAAGAAGGGGCCATTGCTGCGCCAATATTAACGAGAGAGCTGTAAATGGTTAGAAATAATGGTTGGTCGATTATGTCAGGCAAACAGCAAGTAAGTATTAGACTGACCTGCCAGCCCAGTTGCCAGGGCACCCAAATGGCAAACCAGAATGCCAAAGGCACTGCTGCTGGTATGACAGATATAAAAAGGGAAAGGAGTTTCACTAGTAACTGCTGGTGAGCCAGAATCTCATACAGGCACATAATATAATACCAGACGAATATGGTCATTAGTTCCAAGGGGTGTGTGAGTGTTGGCAGAAAAGGCGGTTTGTTTTTCAACATAAAAAACTAAATTTTGGGGAAGGTTTTTATTGGAAAATTTATGGAAGAAAATTTGACTGACAATTTTCTTGGTGCAATGCGCTAATTAAATAGTGGTCAATTGGAGAGAAAACAAGCTGGGATCAGGTCCCACAACTTTGACCTAACTGGCGAATTATTTGGGAATGAAAACAGATAAGTTTACTGGGAACCGACATCAAAGGAGTCAGCAGCAGGCTGAGTTGCTGTCAGTTCAACCTTGAATGCCCAATTTGAGACTCAACTGTGTTTCTAGTGGTTGGCATGATGGCATCTAGCCTGATGAGCAATGGGAATCCCCCAAGGCCACCCCATATAGGGGCGGTCCCAATTGGGTGGGAACGATTTTGGGAAGCCCAACCCACCCATGCCCGGTTGCTGGGCCATTCATTCAGTTAAAACCATTGTGTCATCTGCAACGCCCAATTTTCTGGAAGGGAGCTTTGAACTATTATTGATGGTGTCCAATGCTGCTACCTGCTCATCAGGGTCATCCCCAATGATTTTGGGAGGGGTTAGTTTGATGATCGAGGTATTGACTGAATCAAAACTGTTGGCAACTTTGGATATGTGTCAATCTTCATTCCTTTTTGACCATGTGGATCCTGATCATCGGGCTCATTTCCCCTTGTTTTTGGACTGATAAACTTCATTTTGGCTAATTTTAAAAGCAATTTTCCCTGATCAAGTGTACAAGTTTGGGAGAGGTGAATGTGGGCACCAGGGGAGGGATCCAAAGAAGGAGATCTGTTACCCAGCACTCATCTAACATGTGGGCGAGATCACCCTGGGTGACGAACGGTACAGGCACCCTCTTTGGAGCCTTTTTGCTTGAAAATGGTAAAAGGGTTCATTTGACACACAGGGGACGTTCCCCTGGGCTTACAGGGTTGCTATCAACAATTATAATGTAATGCTACTTCAACTGTAAGAATTTGTAATCCATACAACCATTACCTTAACTATTGCAGTTCCCAATAAATCCATCTATCAAACTATGTCTCCCAATGTCGCCCAAACAGTTCAAAAGCTTCTAGGTGAAGTTGTAACCCCTAGTGAAGAACTAGTCATTGCAGCTCTATATAGACTACTAAAATGCGCCAATTTTATTTCTTGGTAAATTTTTGAGCAGTGACATAGGAGCGGCACATACGGATCCATAACTCAAACAATCTATACACCCTTCCTTACATCATCCCATGTTCAGGATTCTGATGTGACTGGACGATAATCCCCAAATAGCTATGGCGGATTGACTAAAACCCGCTGACAACAATTACTAGTGTAAAAAAATTGAGTGTCTTGAGATAATGCAATATTGGGTCAGAAAGGATATTTATTAGATCTCCTCCAAATAAGGTGATAAGGAAATGTTGATTCATGATGAATATTTAGGAGATCACTTCAAACTAAGCTGATAGTGAAGTTAATAATAATAGACCTTGATGGGATCTCACAATTACAAGGATGAATCAATGAGGATTTGGTGGTAAAGAGTAGTCTAAGCAATATGATTGTTTTTGATTAAAGTCGCTGGTATATAATCAAAATAAGAAAAGAAGGAGAAGGTTATTAATAGGTAGTAAAAAGTGGATCATAAAGAATCTGCTACTAATATTATAATAAATAAAGTGGTGTGTACCAAGTAAGTTGCTTCATAATTTATTACATTCTTTAAGTATGTTTTGAGCGCTGGCAATCCCCATATTGTCCGTCCATTTCTCAGTAGGAACAACTCTGTGCAACCCTTTTAGCGTATCTCAATGATATCGCCAAGAACTTCAACAGTGGTGCATACTAAAAGGCCCATTGATCAAACCAAAAAATAAAGAAAAACTCTCCAGGAACCGGCCATGTCACATCAGGCCTGCACTGCTGGGGAATCCTCATGGTACACTGTATCAACCAATTATATGAAACTTAAACTTGCTTTAGACACAGTGCTTAATGATTAGGATGAGCTCCTTCAGGAGTGTAGTGACGTAATGAAACAGCTTGACGTCACGTTCAGCCAAACGCAGGTTCTTGGTCAACATAACAGGCAACTTGTTAATCGCATGGATAATGCTACTGAACAACTACATTGTACATAACGGAATCTTAACAGCGCCTCTTACCCTCAGCGCCCTCAGTGGGAAGTGGACGAACTACAAGGGACCTCTTGTGAGGAATTATATCACAATAAATATGAGTCTGGTTACCAAGTTGAGGACCATTTTGACAAAACTGCAGGTAGACCCAGATATGATTATGTATTAATGAACCAATTCCACTAGGTGATGACAGTACTGCCCACCGAAGGGGCCCACGTTAACCCTGAATCATGGACAATTAAGTTGCTGCTGGCCCTACTGAACCAGCATAACAATGAATTACCGCCTATGGGCCTCAACCTACCCCTCAGTACGCTCCAAATGCTCGCAGTTATGAGTGGGAATGGGATTTTGAATTAATAATCTGCCTCCGTCTGACCATGATGGGAACATCCATGGGTTTTTAAACGATTTGAGTTTGTAATGAAGGAGCCTCAGATGGTTTAAAGCTAGATTTCTAATATCTGCCTTGGATTTTAGAAGTGCTGACCAATTCACTTGCTATCTTTATAGTAGCTCCGTTGCATAATTAAGAAGCGAAGGATACTGTGTTGGTGCAGTTTGGAGGTACCGCTAAAATGTTACAATAGAATGCTGAGTTCTTGTCTTTGCGACCAGCCTAATGAGACTCTTACTGCATTTCTGACCAATTTACAGCGGAAGCCCATGTGTTAGTTGGGGTTGGGACTCTATCCAAAATCTAATGTGGTCATTGCAATGACCTCTGTGGTGAAGTCATACTGTCAGCTTTACAACTCATGGCTCTAATTTTATAGGATTATGTACCCCTGCTCATAATTGTTCAGTTCTTACAACATCTATCCACTACCTTTACTCCGCCCAATACAAACTGGAAACATACCACAGCTGTCATCAGTCCTTCTTATTTGGCGGAATTCTCTCATCCTGTTCAGATTCCACCTAGTAACCCCCAGCCTTATTATAATTTTGTGTCTCGCCCTCTGATGAGTTACCCCAGCACTTTAACTTCCAATATGGACCTGCTTATGATAATTGTCTGTAACCAACTACCAACCTGGGCCTTATTACACCAACTGTCAGCAGTCAACCTATTGACCTGGACCTGTCTATGCCAATCGCCAAAAATCATATTATCATCCTGGTCCATATTAAAAGAACCAAGGACATAAGCCTATGGGGTAAATTGTTTTTAATTCAGTCACCACGGCCACTTTGCCTGTAGTTGCTTCAACCATAGCTTCACTACGTGCAGAAGGATCAATACTACCAGTTAAAAATGGAACGGAGTAGAAATGGGACTCTCTACCACCGCTATCCCAGCCCCATACGTCCCAATTTAACATATCATATTATATTCAGCAGAAGTACCTCAGTATGATGAGTTTTTATACCGGCAGCTGGTCAGAGGATTAACCATACTGACACAGGTGCAAGCCAAGGCCGCGGCGAAAGAAGGGCATCAGGAACAACCAAAGCCATACATCTGTCAAATGTTCAACCATGTTTCTTCAGAAGTGATGGACCCGGCCTCAGATGTACCTTCCCTGAAAGGTGTAAGTGTTAACCTCTTGTGAGATTCTATTGCCAAAGGATACCACAAAGTTGGTGAGGGGATTATGAGCTTCCTTGGAAAAAAGATATGCTTTAAAAGTCCATGTATTAAGCAGTCAAAAATATTCTTACCTTGAGTGTACAAATGTGACATTCTTAGCAAAACATTGAGAACGCGGTATGATATATATGGGCGCTTCAGTCAACATAGTTTCCATCAGGTTGGTGGAGCTGTTGACGTTAAAACCTGATGCAGAAAATTGCGTGGTCTATGAGACCACAGGAGCGGAAACAAGGTCACTGAGGGAGCGTCAGTGTTCTACCTTTCTGTTTGGGTCATTTGTTGTTGTAGCTTTAGCAATAGTGTTACCAAACATTAATTATGACCTGC